>JABUQX010125246.1:0-25000 GCA_015478945.1 Trachelipus rathkii
ACTGGTCGATCTTATATAATATGATTACATATATACGTGTATATAATAATACAATATATTATATATACTATAAGTTCTTGATGATTGTACAGGTCTAGCCTTATTTGAGTAATTGTGTACGTAGTCAGTAGATAGTAAAGTATAGGTGTATCACGACTTACTCTGATCTGATTACAAGAGTACGTTTGTTAATGACTTAGTAGCTTAGCGATGCTTATACTCGATTCGTGATTGATATTAATGGGATATCGTTATAATAATTGATATGGGTAAAGAGAGTAGCTATGGTGTAGTATTATGCTATAGTAGGAGCAGTAGTTGTATATATACGTATGTATTGATACTTGTAGTTAGTAGGTTTAGTACGTATAGTGAGTTATTGAGTATAATGATTAGTGACTATATCATTATTTTATAAGTATTAAATAGATTACTTTATGCTGAGTAGTACCCTAAGTCATAGTCTAGTTAAATTTATCTATATATAATAAGCGTAGATTACTCATCAGCTATAGTAGTATATATAGTGTATATATGCTATAGTATACTAATACCGCTGCACGTATAGTTACATGCTATGATAGTATAGATATGGGTTATGTACGTACGGTAATGATAGAATATATTGCGCGTATAATGATATAGGATAGGTAGTATGTCTAGTATATAATATAGTAGTATAGAGATACTATAATCATTATTATAGTATAGTGGTATGAATGAGTTATAGGTATAAGTACCTATTATTATATAGTAGTTATATGTGGTTGTTACACCAAGAATTGTGATGTACATTGAGTATTATAGTAGTATGAGTAATAATATATAATATAAGTATAGCTAGTATAATCATAAAAAATAAGAGAGTAAGTATATTATAATATATATATAAATAGGCAATATATGGTATATAAATATATATAATTATATATATGATTATGATTATTAGTGATATATTATATAGTAAATATGCGTTAGACACTATAAACTAATATATAGTAGGTATAGGCGTATATATATAGGTACGGCGTATAATAGTAATATACGTATTACTATTATAAGGTATAAAAAGAAAAAATGACTGAGCACTGAGTTAACTAGTAGGTAGTATATCGCAGCGACGGATGACTATATGCAGGTATAGTATATATATAAATAATTGTAATTATAATTAAGTATAGATATAATAATAGGCTATCACCTGGCAGGAGCTGAGATGCGTAGCATTAGCATGGACACACTCGTGCGAGGCGTCCGCAGAGGTTTATCATGGCATTCTTATTAAACATGCTTAGAAACGAAACTAAACCTTCTGTAGGGTGGAACAAGGGTGGTCTAAAAAAAAAATATTTCAGAAGTGGAGCAGAGAGTGATTTGAGCGTGGGACCCGTTAATTAGAGCATGGACGTAGCTGGAAGCCGAACTAACATCGCCAGGACACTCCTCTCAGGGGCCAAGGGGCAACAACTGCTTTCGCCTTTTCAGCATAGGCGAGTGGAAGCTTTGTTGAACTTTGTTCATACAAAATATAGCATACAACCTCTCACCTAGTTTTCTGGTCTGCTGCGGTAGCAGAGGATGCAAGAATTAATTTAGTACTGGGTGGGAGATAATAATGTATCTGATGGGAACGGGCCAAACGAGGTCAGGCCTTGCTAACCTGACTTTATAAATCTCCGTTTGAGAGCTAGACTCCGGTAATCTCGTTGTGGCGATCAGGTAAATATAGTGAGTCTTCTTAGTTCTTGGACGAGAAGGCATTGGAGGAGGAAGCAGGTAAAATTCAATGTCATGTTCAAGTTTCTTTTCCATATGAATATGTTATCAATTTAAATTTTTGTAGGATATAATAGGCTATCTAGATTAATGTGATATTAATTGTATATTACTCTTTTGGTGGAACGTCGCACAGAATATAGGTGGCCTGAGCGTAAGGACGTGCGGGACAGTGCGGCAGCTGTGCGTAGTTGCGGGAAGGTGTGTGGTCGAATAGGCTGCGGAGGGATGCGCGTGGAGCGACGTAGCACCCTATAATGGGAGGCGGGGTGCCCACTCCCTGCATCTGATATATCACCGGTGAGTAGGATGACCGCACTGTGAGTCGTTAATTATAGGGTATATGTACTTATTATATATATAGTGTGTATATATATATGCTAGTGATTGCAAAATATAGGTATTATATATATAGTATGTATTATATATATATATTATAGTATTTATATTATATTATGCTATAATATATATATATAGTTAGTATATATATATATAATGACTATAATGTATTATATAGTGATATATTTATAAGTGAGCGTGTCGGAGGTGGCTTAGCGGAACTAACCTCCAACATGAGCGGGGTTGCCCACGCTGCTGATATAGGTACCGCTATATATATGTATATATATATAATATAGTTATTATAACATATATGTATAGGTATATATATATTATATACGTATGTAATGAGATGAGTGATGGTTAATATGTCATATATATTATGTATATTAGTGATATATAATAGTATAAGTTATGATTTTATAATGACCTACTGATAGTATATATATCTATATTCTATATATATAGGTATAGTTATATATTATGAAAGGATGCCAAATAGTACGATAAATTTGAGTATATTGTATATGATATTACTAATATAAATATTGATAAATAATATAGTATATATACTTATATATTTATATACTATATTATATATATACTATATAGAGTATATTTTATGGTACTATATGATGAAATATGTATTGGTAATTATATAGTATATTAGATATATATATTTATAATTAAGTATTATATATATAGTAGTTCTTTGTTGTGGGGTGGCTGATAGATATGCTGTAGTGGTTTCGTAATGAGTTCTACAAGCGAGTATTGATCGCGCCAGGGCATTGCGAGCTGGCGGATAGGATGTGGAACTGACGAATCGGGCCGATGATTCAACAAGTGTGTGCGGATCTGCCATAGTAAACGCTTGTGTTAATAGTATAGGTTGACTAATAGTATAGGTTATATTATTTATAGTAGGGTATATATAGTATTATAGATTTATATAGACTTATCTCCCAATGAGTAAAACTGGCAGATGTTTAGACAAATTCCATGATTGGGAGTATGTTTGAAAATTGGAAACCAAGGGTCTAATTATGAGGGCCTAACATGCCCTCAGAATACACAGGTCTCGAATTGTGCATGGGAATCAAAAGGAAAGTGTGGAGCATATGGAATAGAATGGAGTGTGAGTGTTTTCAACAAACTTTTAAACGCCAGTGGAGTAGTACATGTATGGATTAAACATCACGCAGTGTAGAGGTCTTGGGTCGGAGAGTTGGACGGAGAAGGATTATATCTGGTCTCAGATACAAAAAAGCAACAATTTAATCATTGATAATAAGCAATAGGGAAATAGAGTGTGAGTGAATGCATAACAGGTTGTTCGATAGCCAGCTAGAAGAAGATCTGGAGAGAGAGGTGTAGGCTTAGAGTAGGAGAGTTGTAAGGAGGTTGGTCACAAGACGGCTATACTACACGGCGTTTCTCATCTGGAGAAGAAACCTATGGTGTGAAAACCAAGCCCAATACTGTCGGTTTATACTACTAGTAGAAAGGGCAAACTAATCAGGGAGCTACCGCGACCTGGTGGTGGGGAGCAAGAACGTTCGGGAAACACGCCAATGTTCCTAAGAACCTACTGTTAGCAGAATAATCTAAATAGTTATCTCGACCCTTCTAGAACAGGATCCAAGGAATAAGAAAAATATCAAGAATCATTACAGTAATAGAAATGAGGTCAATAGTTGACTTTCTCTGAGAGAGGAAGGAATATAGTTGGTGGCAGTGAAAGATGACAAAAAGTGAGCTTATCTGAGTTGATATTGAAAACGCACCAATGAGTTTTGTCTTACACACACAAAGCTAGTTCAGGTGCTGCCAGAGATAGATATGGAGGTATGTCTGTTTCTCTGTTTTATCCTGAGATTAGTCGAGTATTAGCTGTTCACCAATGAAGTTCACTTCTATTCAAATCGGAAGGAGTAATGATGCGTGGTTGCGAATTTATGCCCGAGCGCTAAAGCGGCATCGGGAGAGGAAGACAGGCATCTAACGAGACAGACCATAGAATTGAGAGAAGATAGGGAAAAAATAGAAAGAGTTCGGAAAGACAGTTGATACAGAATTCTGAGAAACACCGACTCGTGGAAGTAGATTAGAAGGACTAAATAGCGACATAGCTACAACTTATAGTTATTAGTATTACAAAGATAATTATAAATATCCAGTAAGGAAATTGCGTGCGGTAAATGTGTATTAATGAATATTAAAGTTTGTCCCAGAGTCTTATCGACAGCCTTCAATTATGGTCTAGAGCCGCAGTAAACAAAGATTCAGCGGAAACACGGAAGAGCAAGATGGCCAGTACGAGGATCTGTGGGAAAGAAAAAGGAGAAGAGGCCTACGCCGGTAAGACGCGATCGCACAGAAGCTGTACATGGCAACTTCAAGAAAGATAGAAGATTTTGAAGATGCTTCTATATCTCTTGTTATAACAGTAATAGATTAGAAAACTGTTAGGGAGAACAGAGGTTATGAGTGATAGGTAGAACGATGACCCGGGATTCGTTGACTGAGGTCTCCCTTCTGTACAGGCCGAATGAGTGCACGACTCTTCTAGCAGGAGGGAAAGGCAGAAGTTGATAAGCAATGAGGAAGAAGGAGTTGTAAAAGAGACGACGCGTGTGCAAATTCAGGCAAGCCGCCAAGATTTCAGGACACTGGAACGGAATAACCTCAGCACTGATGCGTTCCGGTTGAACACGACCGTAATTTTGTTAAGCGCAGTAAGACCTAGTAGAGAGATAACATGTTTAATGAGTGTGCGAAGAGGGGACGTACTAGAGAAGAATCAGCTGCTGGAACTGGTGCCTTAGGCCGTGAAAATTAGAGAAGAAAAAGCTTGAGCCAAAAAACAGTTCACGAGGCTCAGTACTAGGACATTCAGTATACAACGATGCATAAAACGAGGTGATGGGAGGGAGAGTGGAGAGAGAGAAGCAACACTTGTATAGAGTTGAGACATTATTAAAGAGTGTGTCAGGGAAGATCTTTAGAAAGTGTGAGGTAAAGGATAGCTAGAAACGGAATAGTTGCAGTTTGACTACCGAAGAAATTGCTTTTTAGGGTCAAAGAGCTGATATTTTTTACTTGTCATTCCGGGATAAGATGTAGATTTAAACACCACAGAGTTGTTTTAAATTTGAGAAACAATGATATGAAATTTCTGATACAAACAAAGAATTTATCAGTGGTTCGTAGTTTAAGGTTGATAGAAAATGTAAGATTAGTATATGCTTCCCATTTAATATATATCATTATATAATAGTATCTATATATATATATAGTGATACTATACATATATATAGTATATCTTATATATATAACTATATTTATTATATATATTTTTTATAGTTAGTATTTAATTATATATATGATATATATACTATATATATATGGTAGAGTATATAGTATGACTATATAGTATATATAATAGTATATTATATATACATATATCGTAAATATAGTATATTATAATAGTTATATATACACTATATCATTATGGTTAGTATATACTGATACTATATGATATATATATATACAGTATATATGAGTATAGCGTATGATCAGAGCCGACTTTAAACTACTTTAACGCCCTATTGGGGCCTCCCAAAAAAGAATTAAACGCCCCTTACATAGGTATAATATATATCAACTATATATATATATATATATGATGATATTAATATATATTACAGTATATATATAACTCCATTGTACTATGTATATTTATATATATACTATATCTGGATATATATATAATATACTATATATATATATATATATATATATATATATATTAATATATAATATATTATATATATATACTATATTATATATTGATAATATTATACTATATATATATATAGTATGTATTATATATATCACTATAATAATTAGTTAATTTATATTAGTATATATATATATAGGGATTATCGATATATATAGTATATATATATAGTAGTAATACTATATAGTATATATATAGGTATAAATAACGAATATATTATAATCATATATTATATATAAGAACTATACGTAGTATATATATATACTAGTATAAATATATAATATATATTAATATATATTATATATAATTATATATATGTATATATAGTATAGTTATATATTATATTAATGGCATATAGTATATTATTATATAGTATTCAAGTACTTACATTTACATCTACATGTGAAATTAATGATTCATTACAGGTTTCCGTCTTGTCTTTTTGTATGGATCAGTTTTTGTCAATAAATATCTTTCAGTAATCTATTTTGCGGGTGAAATTTATTTTGACAGATAGCAAGTACAATGCAAGATGAATACTAAACACTGTGGGAACTTTGGGGACGAACGTAAATAATTTTTTAACCCTTCTAAGTGAGGAGAAATGATCTTTCAGCTGAGAAGTTTGTCGCAGGATACATAAAAATAATTTTAAAGCAATAACTAGATTTTGGATATATAATTCAGGACAAGGCTTTTTGTTATATAAATATTTGTTTAATTGGGACAAGGTTTGACTGCCATTAACTTCTTCTAAAAGCAAACATTTTAAATGAATGCATTCTGCTCCAAAATCTTCTAATTCGGATCGATAGATTTTTTGTAATAATTTAGCTGTTTTTTGAATGTCGTCTGGGTCGGTTTCGGTGAGATTTGATAAGAATAAAAACTTTTCTGAAAAATCGCTGTATGCAAAACTTCGCCTATTTAATTCTGTTGACAGCTTATCTAGTATAGTAAATGGAAGCTTGCTTGAAGAATGCATATTTTGATAATTGTTCTTCTTTCTCAGATCTTAGTTTTAGATAACATTTTGAATGTCTTTTTTGTAGTAGTAGAGAGGATTTTCAATTTTTCTTGGGAGTGTGGTGAGGTGTGGAATGAATTTCTAAGTTTCATTAACTAAGTTACACGAGAGTTATGCAAATTAATAATGGTGGCAACATCCATATCTTCAGATTGCAATCTTTTATTTACAGAATCAAATCTTTCAAGTCATTGGTTCCCATATACAAGACATAAAGGAGTATTTGCATGAGAGGGCTGGCAGATTGTTTTCAGAATGTGCCGGTATGGCTGATGTTAGAGTTTAAGGGGCCCTGGAGACTATGAATGGTCATGTTATAGTTTAAGAGGCCTTGGAGATCGAAATTATGAATGGTAATGTTACGGTTTTTGAGGGCGTGTGTGTAGGCGCAGAGAGCTTGTGCGGTGAGCTCGAGCTGACCGACGTGTGGTCGCACAGTAGTTTGGTGACAGTGGTGATATTCTTTGAATATACTGTCATAGAGATGACCCCCACCCATGCGTAGAGCCCGGAGAATAAATGTAGTAAAAGATTCTGAAGGCCAAAAGCAAAAAAAAGAAAACTGCCTGTTACAACAATTGTGGCAGCGCTAGATCCTACTAAATTAAGGGAATGAGCTGAGACATGGTATGAAATATGCTAGATGTTGATCCTCTTTATATTCTTGTTTGCAGCCAGTATATAAATTCCCTGACAGTAGCCAGCAGCATTATCTATACGTTTGACCCCGACAACTGCCTATGAAAAAATTCAGTTGCTTTGAGAAAACTCAATCACAGCATTCCGCGTAGTTCCTTTACCTTGTATCGACCAGGATTTTTAATAAATGTCTAAAAAGCGTTCTTTTCATTAGTAAGAGTGGTAAGAGAGTGTGAGAGAGTGAGTGGAGCATGATCTTTATGGGTAATGTCTGGAGTGGAATCAACAATAATAGAAAAATAACTCTACTTTCCCGATAATTTCCTTTCCACCATTTCAACTCGTGATTACCGTTTCTATCCATAATTTGGAGATAAGTTTCTTCGTAAGTGCTTATGTGATAACGAATAAGGAGTGCTTCTTCTGGCCAGAATTTTTGGAACATTGAGAGATAGGTGATTGTTTGTCAAAAAAGGGTCAAATTCTGCAATAGGAGTTCCAGACACTTCATAAAATTTCCATTTCGAACAGAGCAGGCAGCTATTTCATCATCGCCTCGCAATGGTAACCCCCGTGAGGAAAATTTCTTAATAACAGGCAATAACTCTTTGTAGTGCATTTCTCCAGTATTTACTTCTTCTTCCAATTGAGAGAGCAGCTGCTTGTCAACTCTACATAATGAATTACTTAGCCTCTTCAGCATCAACATACAATCACGACGGCGAACGGAATTTTCATGTTCAGGTCAAGTCTTGATACTGTCATGCGTTCCAATCATTAAATCCTTCTGTACAAACTGAGATAGCAACACCGACCTCCAAAAAGTTTTTAAAGACCGACAAAAGACGCATTTTGACTGACATAGAGTACACTAAATAGTCCCGTTTCACAACATCTCCATTCAAGAAGTTTTCGTTCAAGAACAAGGATTGTTGTTTAAAATCTACTTTTATCTGGATAAATTGGCGTCTAGAATTTAAAAAAATCTCTGTGTCCTGAAAATTTTTGATTAGATCCCATTTTGTGCAAAGTGTTCTCACGTGGCCACGTCACTAACCTTCATAAAATGGATCATCGCTTGGTATAGATATCTTTGTCTTGTGCTTCTCGTCTACCTGGTCACTATTCTAGACAGTAACGTAAGAAGTCGAGTGCAATATGTTTTTCCAACGATCTACCGTGTTATACGTTATCAAAATTCAATGACTTTTGAGAGATTAACTTCAGATTCATCCGCACTCACGACACATTAATATTTCTTTGTGATAAAAGTAATAGTTGCTCTTGTTATTTTAGATAACACTTCATTTTCTTCTCCTTTTCTCTTCTGCTATTTTAACGGGTATTTTGCGCCACTCAACCGTTTTCGACCCTCCATTAATATCAAAACTGCTAAGTCACTTACTAGTTTAAAAACAATAAATAATGCTCTACTTCTGAAAACTCAATTACTTACAAATAATTCTTGAACAAATCATCAGAACCGATGCACTTAATGTATGTATCCAGCCAGAGCACGTAGGAGGTTCAGGCCTAGCAATAAAAAAATAATATAATATATAGATCACAAACTCACAAATCAAAAACGCATTAAATATCCGGGCCAAAATTTCGGAGCTGAAAAGATATCAATCAGGGTTTTTCAAGATGAGGATGAAAAGTGAGAAGGAATGAGGTGAAACTAATAACTTTTAACCATTTTTTTTCTTTTTTTAACATGCAAAAATTGGTACTTGGAAATCACTGGTATTCAACTACTCGAAAAAGATAGACAAAAAAAATTATATATATATATATAGTATCCACGATATATAGTAATATATGTATATATATATATATATATATATATATATATATATAATATGATATATATTATGATATATGATATATATAGTATATATTAATATATATATTATAGAGTATATATATATATAGTTATCTGATCACAAATATATATCATATATAATATATATATAAGCCGTCTAGCAAAATTTACGTTTGAAATTGGTAGCGTCAACTTGCAACGATTGTCAAATTTGTCATTCCGGCATCATAGCAATGTTTAACTAGGTGGATGATTTTCTATCTGAAATGTGTTTCAAATATGTTTCCGGTTCTACGGCAACTGATGTGCTCATACTCGACATATATAGAATTAGGTTTAATAGTACAGTACAGATTTGAGATTTTTTGAGCATGTTATCAAGCCTTTTATAAAAAAAGTAAATTAAAATAAAATAGTAAACTAAAATGTTCATAACATAGACCCAATTTAAGCCATATGCAACCCTGATACCAATGTTCACAACACTTTTTTTCAGCAAAACCTGCGAAGCGAAAGGCGGAAAAAAGTTGCCAAGATACTAATTATCTTGAAACTTGCAGGAATATATTATTTAATTATTATATAATAGTATATATAGGATATATAGTATATGTATAATAGTAGATATAATATATATAAATATATAGTATACTATATATATATATTATACTATACTATATATATATAGTTGGAACTCTGATTGATATATATATAATATAAGTATATATATATGTTAGTCATTACAAATGTTATATAGTTATTAGTATATATGTATATATATATATAGTTATAATATAATATAGTTATATATATGATATATACTATATATATATTATATATATAGATATAAATATATATATATTATATATATAATATATAGTATATATAAGTATATATGTGGCATCATAAATACACATATATATAGTATTTTTTAAAAAAAATATTCGCCTTCCAGAATTTGCCGCCTCCAGAAGTTTTGCCGTCCCTGGGCACGGGGCCCCTTGTGGCCCAATGCTTTTAAAACGGCCATAGTATATATTATATAATAATATATATAATATATTAGTGTATAAGTGGCATAGTACTTATTATATATATATATATAATGACTATATACTGTATACGTGTAAATATATATATAATATATAATATATATATAATATATATATATACTATATTATATATATATATTAATTTATATAATACTATATAACGATATATATATATTATAATATATATAATATATTATAGTATGATATATATATGGTATATATATATTATTTGCAAACAAAGGCACAGACACATATATAGTAGGTGTATTCTTATCGTATATATATGATATTATATAGATATATATATATATATATAGTATATATATTAAGTATAGTTATATATATAGTAATTATATATATTATATATTTACTATATATATAATATAATTATCAGTGGCGTACTTGAAGATTATAAATTGGGTAGGCCAGCTATACTATAGTTATATTAGCATATAGATAATATATATATATATACCTATCGATACGTATATATATATATATATATTAGTAATGATATATATGACTATATATATATATGATAGTGATATATATATATATATTTAGCTTATATATATATATTATATATATATATATATATATATTATATATATATATTATATTATTTATTATTATATATATATATAATATATATATATAAATATAGTATTATAAACTATTATACTAGTATATATATATAATTAATATATTTATTTTATATTAACTATATTGTATATATATTATAGTATATATATAGAATAGTACTATGTAATAATATTCATTGTTTCTACTTCCCGGAATTAATTAATTGGATTGATTATTCATTATTATAATATTTTATTATTATTATTATTATATATTAATTCATTATATCTTATATTTTATTTTAGTATATTATTATGATATATTATATAGTAATTGAATAATAAAGAAACCATAATACTAAGTATTATATAAGTAATAATAACTAATAAATAATAATAATAATAATAATAATAATAATCAAATAATAATTAATAATATAGATAATAATAATGAATAATAATAATAATAATAAACAAGAGGAAATCTTCTCTGAACAATATTGAATTTAATCAGTTAATTAATAAAAGAAAAAGTAGGCCTTCCCAGATATTTTTTAAAAATTAAAGTTTTTTGAGATTTCTAAGATAAATTATTTCGGTTACTTTTCAATAAAAAAAATCAAGTTCTTCCATCATGCCACATTTTAATTATTTGTTCATTATATAAAGATAAATATGTAGCGTAATAATCGTAATAAAAATAATATTTAATCACCAACCAAGGAACTTCAGTCGCTAAATAGCTCTCTTGAGCGGCCGCTTATGGCCCCCGTCCCAGATGGGCTTTTTTTTGAAAATACGTAAGACGGTGTATATATATAAGATATATAAATATGTATTACTATATATATATATATATATATATATATATATATATATAATAGTAAGCGTATATAGTATATTATTATATATAGGTATAGGCTAGTACGTATAAAGCTGACTTAGTAGTAGTATATTATTATGTAACGCTGTATCCGGATATTTCTTTCGTTTAGACGTGGACAGGACAGGAGTTAGTGTTTATGCAGGCCAGACCAGTTAAAGATACTTATGAGTTGGAGAAAGTGAATGTCTACGTTACGTGGCTGATAGTATAGAGAAATTCACTCTTTACAGAACGAGGGTACGGAAACGAAAATTTTCCAAATTTAATTTAATGTATATAAACCGTTATTACTGAAGTAGTTGTTTTTTTTTAGATATTTTTTTATAAATAAGTTTCTTTCTTCTTTCACTTTCCATAAACTTTAATAATTTAAATAAGTGTAACATTCAAACTCTTTTTATATAAAAGAGAGTAATTCAGTGGGAAAAGGAAGTTACCTACCCTACCTACCTAGTGTATACGCCCCTGGATATATATAGTATATATATTATATATATATATGTATATATTATATATATATATATATACGTATATATATATATATATATATATATAAGTATTGATATATATATTTATATTATATTATATATATATGTATATATATATTATCGTAGATATGGAATATTGAATATTCATATGTGTAAGGAATGGGGTTTATATAACCTTATTATATGTAAGTATATACTCCCCTATAGGTGTATATATTTAATATATATATAGTATATATATATATAAGCTAGTATATATGGCAACCTCCTCCCTCAATGAAACTAATGTTGTCTTTTAGGGGTAGAACTATATAATAGTATAGGTATATATTTCCTATTATAATATATAGTAATGTTTAGCTTTTGTATAAATATGAAAATAATCATAAATAAGATGCTTTTTTGAAAAAGGGAACGAAGATATCTTAGTTTTAAAGAAAGTTCCCAAGTGGCTTATTAAAATATTTTTGGTCCAAAACTATAGAGAAAACATTGATATAAATAATGTAAGTAAAAAAAATTATAATATTGATTTTAAAGGTAAAAAAAAACAACGAACAAATAAACGAACAAAAGGATTGAGGAAATTATAGATAAATTAAGTTATAAAAACAATTGTTTGTTTTTTAAAAAAGTATACTTGTTTGTTTTTCCATATATTATAATATATATATAATTATAGTTTATATATATATATATAATATAGTGATAGTATATACGTAGTATAATAATATAATAGTATAATAGTATATATATAGTATAATATATATATATTATACGTAAATACTATATTTTATTTATTTATTTATTTATATATAGTTAATAACAGATATATATATGTATATAATATATATTATATATATATGATATATATATATTATATATATATATATATATCGTAATATTAGTATATTTTTTATATAGTATATATATCACACAGGAGTATAATATATATAACATATAAATATGTATATATATATATATATATATATATATAGATGTATATAATTTATATCATAGTAAGTTAGTATAGTATATTTTATATATTAATATACTAATATATATATATATATATATATAGTATAGTTATGATGATCATATATATATATATATCAGTGAGGACAGTGTGACGCCAATGGCACTAGTATATAATGTAGTACAATATGCATACTCACTATAACGCATACGATATATAATATGCTATATATATATAGGCTATATATATAATATATATATGTATGTATAATTATATATATAGGTATATATTAATATACGTATGAGTGATTGATATTGAGTTAGTATGATACTATATATATTATATATATATATTATATATATATTATATATAGTATATATATATATATTATATATATGATTATATATAATATAGATATCATATATATATATTTATTTTGATATATACATATATATATATTATAGTAGTATATAATATTATTGTAATATATATACGTAGTATATAATATTAGTAGATATATAATATATGAGTATGTATATATATATATATATGATATATAGATAAAAAAGCTACCTAACAATAATTTATTATAGTATATATATATATATATATATTATATATATATATTATATTATATATATATGAATAGCTACTAATATATTATTATTTATAATCTATAATTATAGTAATATTAGTTAGTATATATATAATATATATACTATACTAGTAATATAGTATATATATATAGTATATAAATAGTTATATAGTGATATATATAGAAGTTAGGAAAAAATAGTATATGCTATATATATATAGGTATAGGTATGTATAATTAAAATATATCCTAATATATTTAGTATTATATAATATATTAGTATTATAATATATTATATGTAATATTATATAATATATATATATATATAATATAACTATATATATATATATATACTATGGCTAGGAGAATCAGGAATTATTTAAGAGCTCACCTACACGAATACGTAGATATATATATATATACATATATATTAACAGCACAGCACAAGACCCAACACTCACTATTACTAAGTAGTCACAGTCACCTCTTTCACCGTGTATAAATACGTGTACTGTGGAATATGATAACTATGCACTGGTAACCATTACTGCATTTCTGCAAAGTATAGAAACGCTGAGGTGTGGACAGAAGGTTAGAAGTTCTGGCGTATTGCGGAGAGCGCAGAAGTTTAGAAAGAACTTATATCTATTACGACTATTGGATGCACTTATGCTAACAGAGAGAATTACGTTCTATATTTGGCTTGAGGTAGGCAGAGCACTGTTCAAAAGTCACTGATGAAATCTCTCTTGAGCAATAGGTGTGGTAGATGTGATGGGGCTTATGGACAGTTAGGACAAAACAAGATTGTATGTGAGGTGAAGAAATGTCATGGTCGCGTTGTTCGTGAATAAGGGAGTGAAGTCATTTGCCAGAAACTTTTTGCGCGGCTGGTTTCGTTAAGAGTCGCTCATTGTATCTTTCTGTGGTTGGTTGTTAGGCGCACATATATAGAGGTATGTAGTATATACGGACTGGTGTGGGTATAGTTATATAAATAATTAGACGGTGCTATGGTATGATAGTTATATCATATTATGAGTAGTCTTAGAACGTATAGTATATATAGTAGTTATATATATATAGTATATACTATAATAATACTATAATAATAATTGCATACATAGCGTATATTTAAATTAAATTATATACATATACGTATATAATATATACGTATAATATATATATAATTGGCTAAATGTGTTTGAAGCTGCGGGCACGTGATAGGTATATATATAATAGTATTAGTATTAGTAAATATGATATAATGTATATATATATATATATTATGTTATTATATTATAAGTTATTATTATAGTATATGTATACTGTATATAGTATATATAATATAGTATATACTATTGAGCTATAAATATAAGTTAGTAGTGGAGAGTGGTGAGGTGAGGTAGTATTAATATATTATAGCTACCTATATAATACGTGTATTATATATTATGAGTATGGCTAGGTGATATGATGTATGATAGTGGTGAGTGAGTGAAGTATGTATATAGTAGGTATATATATATATAGTATATATACTTACTATATATATATATATATATATATATATTGGGGTGGATCAGGTATTCTCGCATCCGCATCTACGGATATCTGAGTCAGTTTCAACATCCGCAACCGCATTTCTTGTAATTAAGGATTGAGAGTTCAAAATCCAAATATATAACTTACCTATTTGTATTCAGGGAGCACATTGGAAATGAATAAAAAAAATGGACTGTTGAGACATCCAAACATGAATAGAAAAGTTTAGATGAGCAGCTGAGAATGTTAAGGAAAAGAAGGAATTTACTAGATAGGACAGAACTGTGAGAGCACCACTATTGACAAGTTATGAAGAAGAAGTTGCCAGGTCAACAAGAGCCTATGAAACGATTTGAAAGAAAGATAGACAAAAGTGTGCAAATAGAAGGAAACACAAATGAAAAGAGTTTGGAGATCAGCGACGCATATCCTACCCTGACAAATACCTTGACATGTAAAGAGACACACCACAAGACTTCCCATAGAAACTAAGATCAGAAGACCATAAATCTGTAAGATGGGATAGTATTTCTCTATTAGGGTTTAAGAGTCGAAGGCCATGCAGATTGGTCGGAAAGAAGAGAATGAGATGCCAGATGATGCAAGAAATGAAAATGTAGAATGGTTTCAAAGATCTTAGATAGAACACAAGCGAGAGCAATAGGGCGATAGTCAGAAACATCAAGGGGCTTCCTTTCTTCGGAATAGGTTGGACATATCTGTGCTTTCAAATACTGAGATAGAGTGTTAATATTGAGGTTCGGAAAGTATAATAGGACTAGGTACGATGCCAGGTCAGACTTGCCCTACCTAAAAACTCGGTGAGAAGTGGCATCTAGGTTGCTTGCTTCCTAACGTTCATAGATTTAAAGGGTTCATGAAACTAATCAAATGTAATCACAGATAAAGCAATAGTCACCTAAGAAGGTAAGGAGCAGGTGGAGGATTTCCAGAGTCGTCTAGGGAGCTATAGGAAATCACAAGGCTAAATGCCTTTCTATTTAGAGAAAATTATCAAAAAAAATAAATAAATAAAAACAAGAAGAGAAAAGACAGGCATAAAAAAATTATTAGAGATATTTTATCAGGAAGGAGACCAGAAAGATTTGCGTTTGCAAAACCAAGAGATTAGCTTACTTTTGTTTACTAAACGATCGCTTTGCTTTGAAATAATATCCGAGCAACTATTCCGAGTTAAACCGATATCAGAATGAGGATCTTTTCATTCCCAATACGCACTGTCTCTAAACTGAATGTCGCGAGATTAAGCAAGATCGAACTATGATTTTAAGGATAACGAAAAGACATAGAAAGAATATTCCTGCTCATCCTATCAGACATTAGAGTCCACCATCTTAACGGCAGAAGCAGAAGCGTCTTCAGAATCAAAGAAATCTCTCCAGGGATAGTTAGCGTAAAGCAGTGTAAAGCCTTTCTATCAGCCCTATTAAAGTGTCAGAAGATACGCTTAACTTAGGATGGAATAGTTGGAGAGAAAGAATTAAATTAAGAGTTATAAGGCTGCATGTGCTCAGACTTACCAATAGGAAAGAAGATGGGTATTTATGAAGAGAATGACTAATGGCAAAGCTCAGGTCAAGGGTGTGGCAGAATTGGTTGAGACGATCAGGAATAAAGAAGATTCCCTAATCAGTTGCTAAAGATCGCCGAGAATGCTAAATGATCTGTCCTCCTCCAATTCTGGATAAGTGTGAAAGGACCCCAACCACTTACCATTGTGTACAATGAAATCCAATAACTAAATTACTTCATCATAGTTGATAAATGATGTATGTATTTTTTACCCAAATGTCATTTGTTACTAAGCGTTAAAAATATCATAGATTTCTGTGCGCTAAACTTTTTGATTTCCATAAATACTAAAGAGTCACGTCAGCGATTCAGATGCCGCATATTACCGCGGGTAAATACAAAAATAGGGTATCCCGCATGCCTCACCCCTAAGTGTATATTAAGGGCTTATTTCATAAAAGTAACCGGAGTATGATATATATGATTCTATTAGCATAAGAGAGGCTTTTAAAGGTCCTTATCTGTGATTGGTTGTAGTGAAGAGAAGAGAGGAGAGAGGAGCATTTACGGTTAGGGTGAATACGATAGTAGAAGTATTTTAGCTTTCCATTGTATGCATAGGTTGTGTAGAATCATGTTTATATGTGAAAGTATATGAAAAAAGAAGGCATCATAGTAAACCAATATATTAGTGTCTGGTATTTATTCAGAAGTTTATTTGACAGCCATTTTAAAAAATTAATTACAGATAAGAGGAAGTTAAGGAGGTTGAAGATATACTACACAGAGAATAATGTTAATAGCAGGAAACAAATGACTTTTTTTTACTTAGAATTCCATAAGGAAACTAATTTTCGGAATAATTTAGGTAGTTGGCAAGAGAATTGGACAGTAGAGATTATAAGCGAAATCGAAATAATCAAGAATTTGAGGGAATTTTTGGTTTGTGGAGGATGTCAAAAAAAAGAAGAAGAGAGAAAAAAAGAATGATAGATAAGTGTTGAATAATTTTTAAAGAAAGATTCAGAAACAGCAGGTGTAAAACAGATGCAAACAGATGATGTGAGAAGAATTGATAAAAGTAAGGCCGGTTTTCTAATTATTATTATATGTATATTATTATTGACGTTGACCAGGCCTCACGGAGAGAGCCCTCCGCAGTCGACACTGTTAAGACGAGGAGTGCAACTGTGATCGCACATCAGTTCTATTATTATGTTATATGTTGTAGAACAGGCCTAACAGTGACAGGTGTTGACCCCTATACTGCCGCCTCTCTTCCCTGTTGCAGAGAATAGAAAAGAATACGTAACTTTATAATCTTGACATGAAACAAGTAAATTTCAAAATAGATTAAGCAATTAAGTGAGTGAAGTGAGTTACGATGGTCACGATTGAATAATGAGAGACGAGAACGGTCATCACACACCCGACAGTGTACGCAAGAAATCCAATATGAAGCATTGAACAATATGATATAGTATCTTATTAGTATATCACTACTTATATATACTATGGATATACGGTATATATTTATACA
The DNA here is from genome assembly GCA_015478945.1 of Trachelipus rathkii. Classification (NCBI taxonomy): domain Eukaryota; kingdom Metazoa; phylum Arthropoda; class Malacostraca; order Isopoda; family Trachelipodidae; genus Trachelipus; species Trachelipus rathkii. The sequence continues at coordinate 18,605 of JABUQX010125246.1, forward strand.
TATATGAGTTGTATATATTATATTATAATACCTATGACTATACCTGTGATTATCTATATATTATATATATATATAATAATACTAGCTCACGTTTATATTATATATAATACGCGGTATATATATAAATACGATCTATCCTAATATCACCTATATCAACAGTCAATTTATCTTACTACTATACTATATACTAGATATTAATACTATATTTATTAGTAGACCTATCACACTATAATATATATATATTAGATATTAGTTAGTTAATAATAATCATGTATTAATACTATTCTTTTTATTATTTATTATTATTATCTATGTAGGTTATTAATTATTATATTATTTACTTATTAATTATTATGTACACATCACTCATAATCTCAGTTTTTTTTGATTATTATCTCATTATATTATTAGTGTAGTTAATTAGTAAGTTTATGTTATTAGGTATCAGTTAGTAGTAGTGTTGTTCATACTTCTCTTTCTAAACCAGCTTCTTATTAGATTATGAAAGTCAATTGCAGAGTAATAAAAAATTTTTTTCTTTATTTGGTGTTACCTCACTCGCTCGAGAGCGTCTTACTTAATGTGTCCCTTTAAATTAAAAACTCTTCCTTCATTGTCCTCCTAATATAATCCTTGAACAATGTCGTCTATTATAAAAATCTGTATATAATATTATTTATTTTATCCCTCTCATTAGTTATAAAGCAGCAAGCAAACATTTACCTTTTCTGCAGCTCTTACACTTACTTCCTCACCGAGAATATAATAATCCCTTTTAAGAAATGGAAGCATTAATGGGGACAACGCACGTAACCAGGTATTCTACTGACATTGGCGGGTGATTGAGACACGATGCAAAAATAAGTGTGTCTTGGAGAAATATTTTATCTTTTATTTCAAATTTGTTATTATTTGCCCATAAGATGGGGTTCTTGATTTATTCTTGCACCACTACCCGCCAGGTTGCTTTTTGATAGCATCGCACTGGCGGGAGATTATTAGCTACAGAGATCGCAGTACACAGACAAATTTGCTTAACACCATTACTATATGTATTCTCAGGATTATGATATTAACCATTCAAAAGAACAAACCGACAGATCTTGTAAAAAGGAACAGCACTAAGAACAAAGCCAAGGACATGCAAACAACTAGGAGAGAGGTCGTTTATATATAGTATTATTAAATATAATAGTTATAGTATATATTACTAATAATTTTATTTATATTTATATATGCGTATAATATCATAATATATATAGTTACTAGACTATAGCCTAAATATAATCCGTATACTATATTATAAAGCCGTTTCCATTTATTTAACAGAAATTAGGCATATACTAGTTTTATATATATAATGTATAGTATATATGATATATATACTATATAGTATATACTTTATCATATATATTAGTAATATCACTCTATATAGGGTATCATAGTGTGACGCCTTTTGGGATATATGATACTATAATAATATAGTTAGATATATATTATATATAACTCTCAGTAAGTAAATCATTATGAAATAATATTCAAACACCTTTACCTAACTGCTAATTAAAGAGTGCTGTCTAAGTATATATAGTATTGTAGTATATATATTACATTATATATTAGTATATAATATATATTATAGTATATATATATAATCTATATTACATTCTCTCACTTTTACAGTTATTTGTAAATACTCTAATAATATATATAATAAATATATATCAATATAATATATTTTATAGTATATAGTAATATAGTATATATATATATAATAATAGTATTATATATTATTCATACTTAAACTCAGTATATAGCTATAATTATATATATAAGTATTATATATATATAATAGTCATTGTAATATAATAATATATATATAATATATATATTATGATTATATATATCAGTGACTTGGCTCGTGGTCCCAAAATTCTTCGAGTCAGGCAAATCAAGTATGATATATATACTAGATATATATATACTATATATATACTTATATATAATAGTACTATATTATAATTAATATATAGTATATAGTTATATATAATATTTATGTATAGTTCATTTATTAAAAATATATATTTTTGTAGTCGGTAAAGTGTGTAACACGCTATTTTTATATATATTATATATATGTCGTATAGATATATATAATAATATATAGGTATATATAATGGATATATATATATATATGTTACTTCATTTTATTTATTATAGCTAGTACTAGATAATATATAATATACGTATATATATAATATAGTATGTATATATATATGGAGCACTATACATATTATATATATATACTAGCAGATATATATTATAAGTATATTTTTTGCAAATATAAGTATTTATAAATAATATACGATATATATATATATAATATATTAGATCTAATATATATATACATAATAGTATATATGGGAAGTATATGATAATATTATATTAGTATATATATATATATATTATATATATACTATATATATAATGACAGGGCCTATAGTATAGCAATAATAAAACTATATAGTATCATATATATATATATGTCTATGTAAACTTCATTCATATACAAATATAGTTATAAGCTGCATTATCTATACATAATATATACAGACAGCTTTATATATTATATATAAATATATAATTATAGTTATAATTAGAATACAAATATGATGATACATAGATAAGGTTATATTAATATATACAGGGTGGCCTTATCTATATATATATATAATATCATGAGTAATCCGCGCGAGAAGTGTTGCAGTGATAGTAGTATAATATATATATAGTATAGTACTGTAATATATATAATATATATGATTATATATGTGATATATTAACTATTATAATTATGTATAATATATATTATAGTATTATATCTACTCATATATATATGATATATACAGTATATAATATATGCAGTAATTATAATTATAGTTATAATCAGTATATTAGTATATATAATATATAGTATATATGATTATGTAAAATAATTACAAGCGTAGTAATATATAATAGCCTATGATATATATATATGCTAATGAGGTACGCGGAGTGAAGTAGCGTACATATGACCTACTTAGTACACAGACTGATGCTAATTAGCTAAATGGTAATTTATTTTGTATATATATTATCTTAGTATAAATCATGTATATTTTTAACAGTATTGTATATATATGATTATTCAATTATTTCAGAATAATACTATTATAGTATAATATACTATATATTATATATTGTATATTGTACTATCATATATAATCATATATATATTATACGTGGACGATTATATTACATATATATATTCACTTATATATTCATGAGTATATTTTTATATTCATTATATCCATCACACCCGTACACTTATCATTATAAACAACTCACGACTGGCGTACCTTGAAGGATTACATACTCTGAGGTATGCCAAGTTAAATGTATATATATAATATATATTACCTCACTAGTTACTTTTGTAGTGGATATTAATATATTAGTATAATATATCGAGTATATATTATTATTATTAGAGAGTATGTATAAAGTACTTAGTAACAATTATGATACTTATTATATAGTATAGGATATATTGGATACGAAAATCTCTTTAACTGCAATACGTTCTTATTTATTTGAAAAAGAGAAAAATTTGTAGAATTTTTCACGTCTTTTAATGAGAAGCTAAGTTATTTATTTTGTATTGATATGCCATAAGATTGCCACTCAAGAGACCTGACATGGCCTACCATGAAATTTTTAAATAATTATTTTTAATTATATAAAGGGTAACACGACACTTAATTAATAAAAATATTACATATTATTAAAATCAATAAAGCACAACACATTCACTGCCTCTAATTCAAAGAACTTAACTCAGAAATACTAGTGGTAAAGCATTTATTTCACTCTGATCGGTGTGAGAGGTGGAAAATATACGTACAGTGATAGATTAGATAGATACGATAGATATGACTAGTGTTAGAAAGTAAGATATGAATAGAATAGATAGAGGAGATGAGAGAGAGAGTAGATAGAAGAGGAAGGAAGAGAGAGAGACAGAGAGATTGAAGAGAGAGAGAGAGAGAGAGAGTAGAGAGCAGAGTCGAGAGAGAGAGAGGAGGAGAGAGAGAGTAGAAATGAGGAGGAAGAAGAGCGAAGAGAAGAGATGAGAGATTAAAAAATCTTGTGCTTTTCCAAAATTATGTCTTAGGTACAGGAATTTATCACTGGGTGAGCGATATCGTACTTAGCGCGAATTTTGGCTATTATTTTTCGCTTCAACAGCGAATGGGCTAAAGACGCTTGCGTTTTTTTTCCAATATTATTTTATGATGACAATATGAAGATCTACCCACTGTTCTGGCCCACCTGCTTTGCCAACTTTACTCTTAGGGACGAACAGAGTAGGGTGAGAGAAATTACCAAGTACATTAGCGTACTGCCTTCTACCTTCAAAATAATGTCTAATGAGCTCCAGCCTCTTATGCCATAGAATTCAGTTTTTTTTTTTTTAAAAAACAGAATATCATTTCAAACTGTGTCAAATGCCTTGGTGTAGTTTAGCAACATTGTAAAAGGGAAGAGTTTTTTTTCAGAAGTTTAATGATGTAAATAATAGATTTAATGGATTTATTGATTTGGAAATCTAATTAAAGCTTACCTATTAGGAAGAGGTTGTCCTGAAATAATGTACTGAATCGATAATAAATTCTCTCAAAAATCCTAGAACCGAAGTTGAGCTGTAAATTTTATCACCTTTGGAATTACCTAATTTTCAAAGCACCAGGAAAAATGAACTCCTGAATGCAATAATTAAATATTTGTTCCAAAACATGAAAAGATCTTCTAATATCAACTCTACTAATTTGGTAGAGCAGGAGACGTGAAAATTATCCCATTTTAAATCTAATACGTTCTCTCCACATTAGATAACAAGAAAAAGCAAAATGGCAAACGTACGTTCTTAAATAAGTTATTATCAGAGGCGGGTTGATTCGATCATGAAGTAATTCCGAAAGATCGATAAAATAATTGGTAAAACAATATTGGTAGTTTGTTCAGGGTCAGTAAGATCACCTCATTTAAAACGGACTTATAATAGTTCTTATTATGCATAAAATTATTAAAAATATTCACCAAATTATTTTAGTGTTCCTCCCTTCATTGCGATTTTATTACAATAGTATATTTTTTAAAGGTAGATTTTAATGCATAATTTAAAATGTAGCAATATTTTTAAACTTTGGAAATATTATTAAATTTAACTAGAATTAAAAGGTAATACGTTTTTTATACTAATACAATCCTAGTGATCTATGAAATGAACTTTATGATGACAGACCACCAATATATTTCTAACAATGGGGAAACACTTAATAATCACGCTTTTTAATATCAGATACTAAAGATTTCATTTAAAGATTTAAGATTAAGCATTTAAGAATTCCATTTAAAAATAAGGATTTCTATAAGGAAGCTGATGAGAGTCCCTGTATTGAATGAGTCACAAATTAAGCAGTTGTATTTCGAAAATACTTTCTATATAAGTAATTATTTTCCTTCCCAAAGAATGTCTAACTTTACATATTAAGAGTTGACTAATGATCATTGATTGAGGAATTAAACATAAAATAATTTCTCAAGTCAGGTAAGTTAGTCCATTATATATAGTCAATCAGAGACTTACTAAAGAGAGTAAACTTATGTAGACATTGGTGTTGGGCCGAATTTTTATCCACGGCTGCATCTCCACCGTTTTAAAATAAACTAACTCCGGTGCCTTTGCTCCGGCTTTGGTGCAAACTTAGGATCCTTTTATTTTGTCAAAAACACTTTTTTTTATTCGGTTCAGGATCCACCCAAAAAATATTGCTTGCTCCGACTCCATTTTCACCAAAAACCATACTGATCCGCGTTTTCCCCTCAGTTCCGCAGTTCTTCTTTTGAGGCTAATATATTGATTGTAAAAGAGTAAATAGATCTCAGAGTGATCAAAGACAAGACTCTATTAAGCTGGTCAATATTAAAATCATAAGCAATAGCTATAATAATAATAATAATAATAATAATAATAATAATAATAATAATAATAATAATAATAATAATAATAATAATAATAATAATAATATGAAAATAATAATAATAATAATAATAATAATAATAATAATAATAATAATAATAATAATAATAATAATAATAATCTTAATAATAATAATAATCTTAATAATAATCTTAATAATAATAATAATAATAATAATAATAATAATAATAATAATAATAATAATAATAATAATAATAATAATAATAATAATAATAATAATAATAATAATAATAATAATAATAATAGTAATAATAATAATAATAATAATAATAATAATAATAATAATAATA
>JABUQX010125246.1:27500-30866 GCA_015478945.1 Trachelipus rathkii
TATATATATATATATATATATAATGATTTCGTTCGAAGGCTAGCTTTAAGATGCCGGCATCAATTTCTACTCGATTCCTTTTTTAATAGTAGCGATCGGTGGCAATTGTTACTTCTCTGAGTCAAAAAAATAGTTCCTTATTCTCTAAGGCTAGGCAACTTTGGATGTGCCTGACGACTCAGTAGCAGTCATTTTTTTTTAAATAATCCCCATTTAAATTGCATTAGCAAGAAATAATAATATTATTAATAACATAATTATTAATTAACTAATTAATAATTTTATGCTAACTTGATCATCTCTTATACCGACTTATTTAATTCATAATTTCATTTAAAATCATTGACTCAACCAGAGTCTGAGAAAACGCGCTTGAGTCAGACTCTTCCTCGGCTACTTTGTAGCTTGCCTCTGCAGACCAGTAGCTCCATTTTCATGTTATTAATGGGAATGATTTTGTGTGGAGTTGGAGTTAGTAATAATACGCTTTTCATATTATTTATTATATTAATTTATTACTGATTTTGTGTGTTTTTAATAAAATTGAGCTGTTAGTTTTATAAATACAGGGATATTGGAATCGTATTCGATTTAAGTTTCAATAAAAATTACTAAATTCTTTTTCGAGTGTTGTAGGCCTATTGAAATTCAAATGTTAGAATATGTGCAATACAGTGAGTGATTCATATATGAAACCATTCATTCTCTTGCATTGTCGCTAATATATATATATATATATATATATATATATATATATATATATATATATATATATATATATATATATATATATATATATATATATATATATATATATATATATATATATATATATATATATATATATATATATATATATATATATATATATATATATATATATATTTTGATTTGCCTACTCAAGAATTTTGACCACGAGCCGCCACTGATATATATATATATATATATATATATATATATATATATATATATATATATATATATATATATATAATAATATATATAACACATATATATATATATATATACGAGCCTATATATATATATATATATATATATATATATATATATAAAACAAAATGATTACAAGTCCTTTGAAAAATAAAACATAATTAATTCCAAGAATATTCAAGTTTTCGTGTAATAAAATTCATTTTAGCTCTTGAAAATTGCTCGAGTAGGTCTTAAATAATAAATGATTTCTCTCGTGTTTCATCCGCTGAAAACAGGGGATAAATTACAAGCCTAAAAGGAATGAAGGAGAATCATAACGTTTTATAGAAATTTATAAATTTCTCGAAACACCTATGAAAGACGACGAATTAAACCTCAGGAGGAGACTCACTATAAATTAAATATATATATATATATATATATATATATATATATATATATATATATAATAAATAGCAATAACCTATATAACCAACATATAACATATAACCAACAATAACCTTAGCAACATATATATATATATATACTATATATATGTATATATATAAATATATATATACATGAATGTTTTACCTTATTCCAGGTCCTTCAATGCCAAATCCTCCCCAACCGAACAAAGGAGGAACTGTTACGATGCCTGAATAGATCCAAATGAAGATGATTATTAAGAGTGACTTTCTTTCGTCATTTGAAGACGTTAATGGCTTTGATATCAAAAGAATCTCAAACGATGGGTTAACGTTGTTATAGAGTCCTATTCCTGCGTATATATATATATATATATATATATATATATATATATATATATATGCTATGTCTCTTTCTTAATATATATATATATATATAACATATATATATATATATATATATATATATATCTTTATGCTATATATATATATATATATATATATATATATATAATATATAAATATATATATATATATATATATATATATATAACTTTGCTATATATATATATATATATATATATATATATATATATATATATATATATATATATATGCTCTCGCTGTGTATATATATGGATAGAGATAATAAGAAAAATATTAAAAATAATAATAATAATAATAAAAGAAGAGAGATATAAAAAAAAGGAAAAAGAAATGAATGCCAATTCTGTCAAATGAAATATAAACCGAAATAAACTCATAAAAATGTTAGTAAGGATCAATAGTTCTTAAGTAATGTAAATATATATGTATATATATCCATATATATTTATATATATAAAAATATATATATATATATATATATATATATATATATATATATATATATATATATATATATATATATATATATATATATATATATATATATATATACCCTAACGCACACGTATATATATCAGTGGCGGCTCCTGCCTTCGTTGCATGTTTGTGCAACGACCACTTTTTTTTCCTATATCAACGATATTTTGTTTTTTATCAAAATTTCATACTCATATATATATATATATATATATATATATATATATATATATATATATATATATATATATACTATATATATATATATATATATATAATAATATATATATAATAATAATATTACTATATACTATATATATATATATATATATATATATAAACGTATAAACAGTATATATAAGGCTTCAATTTTCCTCGCGTTGCAATTGCTCAATATATGACTTTCATAAAACGTATCTCATCGAGCTACTATATAGTAGAACGAATATTTTTGAGAATGTATTAATAGATTTAACAGATGAACAAATAGGGAGAAAACTTCGTTTGCAAGGAGCGTGTCTCAACTCAGTTGTAAAAAAATAAACGATATAAAAATAATTCGTTCGGTTTTTAAATTTTTTATTTATATATTCTTCTGAAGCTCAATTTTGATAAGTTGTCAACTTTCACTGAAAGTATATATATATATATATATATATATATATATATAACCTTAACTATATATATATATATATATATATATATATATATATACTATATATATATATATATATATATAACATATATATACTGCTATATATATATATATATATATATATACTAATTAGTTAATCATTACTAAAAACTAACTAACACACTAACTAAATAACTCACTAACTAACTAACTAAACTAACCAACTAACTAACTAACTAACTAATAACTAACTAACTAACTAACTAACTAACTAACTAACTAACCAACTAACTAACTAACTAACTAACTAACTAACTAACTAACTAACTAACTAACTAACTAACTAACTAACTAACTAACTAACTAACTAACTAACTAACTAACTAACTAACTAACTTTTCGTCAAATATATATACTATTGTTTCAATATATTTGCATGCGCATACATATCGGTATATATATATATATACTTAACCTTATATATATATATATAACTGCTGCTATATA
>JABUQX010125247.1:0-12500 GCA_015478945.1 Trachelipus rathkii
ATTTCTTAAAATACATTTTTTATTGTTAAGAACATACATAAGAGATAAAGAATTAAATAACTAGCTGTAAGCAGTGTTCCTATATAAATAAATAAAATTTATTTTGTTTTAAACATGAAGATAACTTTGTTTTGGTACAAAAAATTTAGCTATACATCTTAGTTATATTAATATAATACCGATTTATATTAATATCTTCTCATCATGCAGGTAGCCATAGAGCAGATAATTAACGTATATACCTTTTTATATTTCCTAAATTTTTTACTACTACAATGTTTAACATAAAATTTAATAAACTATGTTTTATAAAAAGTTTTCAAATTTTTTCAGTTAAAAATGGGTCTCGAGTTATGTTGAATATTTGTAATAATTGTCTCGGTATATCATTTATAGTGGTATATTAATGATAGTATAAATGTAAGGTATATATTATTATTCACTGCATTTTGAAAATAATAATAATGTGTTTATATATTGTAAAATGTGTTCATACATTCATAATTTTATTAATAAAGTACCTGAAAATAGTATGATAATTTAACTATTAATTATAATCTATTATATAATATTATATTTTACATATATATATTATATATATCTATTTTATTATATTAATAGTTTAAAGGTTGTCGTTTAACTGTAATCTACTTATTTTTAATGTAATAATAATTTATTATTATATCAATATTTGTTTTTATATTAATTTCTACCTATATAATATATTAATTTCATTAGTTATGTGAATAATTAAACTTCATAGTATATAAATTAATTTATTATAAAATTATATAATAATAATAATATATTATTAATATAACTTATATTATATTATATAATCTATAATATTTACTATACTTATTATACTTTATTTACTTATTAATAACTTTGACATATTAATCAATACGTAATATTATGGAAACTCTCCTACTAATACATAAACATAAATTTCCTTTTATTCTCATATAAAATTAATGAAATATTTGTTTTTTGACGGAAACTATATTGAGCGAGTTTTATTTGGTTATATAATAATATCTATCTAAAATATCATTCATCATTTAATGTTATACGTGCATTTTACATTACAGCTATTCGAATAAGAGATCATTCAATATCACTGATATCCTCTATAATTGAGAGAACTACATATTCTATATATCAATGGCTTTCACGAAAAAGTATCAGGCATGTCCTAGAAACTAAGATATGATAAACGAATAATATCATTTATTTTAAAATTTGCAGGATGTTATCTCCTAGTGTGTTTCTGTTAAATTAATAGGGTAGGAGCAGAATTAAATATATAATAAAACACATATCCGTTATTAAAAAAAAATTAATAAGTTGATTCGACCATTGCAATTCCAAATTTAGAGTAACTAAAAATGTCAAATTACATAACTTTATATCTACACGGATGTGAGTTAGCTCAGGAAAAACGCTGTTGCCTATAATGTTGAAATATTAATGTATCATTATATTTTAAAATAACTCTGACAAATACTCATCGGTAAGAAACATGCAACGGCCAGAGAAGTCCGGGTATTTGGCTTTCGAGAAAAGAGGGGTACTCGACCAAACGCCCCTCTGTCCTCGCGTACGGCATCTGTAACCACCTATTTTAAATAGGCTTATAATATAGAAATAAAGAATAGATACTTTCTTCTCAAATAATGTTATATCTGGTTTAACATGCGATATTTGTAGATCTATATTTCTGTACAGAAGACTCAGTAATGCTTTTTCGTTCGTCTCTTTTATTCAATAAGTCAAATCACATAGAGCTGCTACTTTATTTACTCTCAATTATATATAAGGAGTTATTTATGATGATAAAGAGAATAAATTTTAACTTTTTTTCTTCTTAATTTCATATGCTATTATATTTCACCATAGATTTATATTTAACTTTAAAATTTAGCAGTTTTTTTTTTTCTGTGTGATATGTTTAGTTTTCTAGTTATACATGCCTGAACTTAGGATGCTGGCATATATATTAATTTATATATTTTATATTATAATATAATATATATATAAATACTATCTTATATCTATATATATAATATATTTATTATTATATTTAATATATATATATTTATATCTATATATATATATTATATCTATCTATATAGGCTATATATTATCTTCTATATATTATATATATATCATATATAGTATATATCTTTAATATATATATATTAATATTATAGTATCATATATATATATAATTATATATATTATAATATCTATATATAATATATTACGTATATACTATATATATATATATAATTATATTATATATATTTATCATAGCAGGTGGGCACCCACGTCTCATTTAGGGAGTAGTCCGCTACAGCGCACTCCGCTTCCCGAGAAAAATAGTTCCGCTAAGCGCTCCATCCGCACTTACTTCCAGACATACTCAAACATCCGTCCTATCGCAAGTCGCACGTCCGCACGTCCGCACGGTCCGCACGTCCCGCCGTCTCCAGCTAAATAATGTGCGACTTTCATCAAAAGGATTTAAAATATTAATGTATTATTTCGCACCAAAATTTGATTTATATATTTATATGAACCAATTGAATGAATATTACAAAATCTCAAGATTTTCCACTTCTCCTCAATGTCGTCTTCAAGAGAAAAGATGATCACACTATACCTTTCAAAAAGTTTAGGTTTCAAATTAAAGCAGTTAAGGAGGACCTGTTTGCACCAGCATCAAAATATCCACACCAATCAGAAACTATTGCTCTCAAGTCCGACAGACTCATGGTGAAGGTGTATTATATTTTTTAATGACAAGTTCAACAATTCTGCCTATGCTGAGAGGGAAGTGTCTTGGTGAGAGGAGTTGCTTGGTATTAGTTCACTTTAGCAGTCCTTGCTAATTCTAGGTCTAACCTAAATCATTCCTCTGCCTCCTTGTGAAATATTTTTACCCCCTGTCTCACCCATAAGGAAGGTCTATTTCCGTCAAAGACTTTGTAGAATCATGAAAGCCTCGATCTGCAGGTCGATGCTAGAGACTAATCGTATCAAGCTTCGTAGTTATATATATATTTATCTTCTTATATATCTATATATATATTCATATATAATATATTATATATATCAATATTATCTCATATATATATCTATATATTTCTATTGATATATATATATTATATATTATTATTAATATATATATATAATATTCTATAATATTAATCAGTCTTGTTTACAGGTACCTTTTTATTAACCTAGTTTAAGCAAGATTATTTATCTGAAAACTTGACCTACAATTACATAGAAAACCTATTATATCTATATATAATATTATATATATATATATATATATTATACATAATATTATATCTGATATTATATTCTTCAAAATAAATGGAGAATATATATAATTATATATAATTTATATATTATAGTTTATCATATACTATATAATTATATATTACTACTATATATTCTATATATAATGTCTAGTATTAATAAATACTTATATTAGACTTTGCCAAAAAAGGGGTTTAATTTTTTTTTTTTTTTAAATTCATGCATGATGATGAACAATTTCTTGACCATCACGCATACATTTGAATGTGTATCAAATTTTAGAATTGAAATTGTTGTTGAAAGTTGCCACCAATAAACAGATTACTGATAAAAAGGTCTTGAATTTCTTACCACTAAACTCATGAAAAATATTTCTGGCATAGCTCAATTACAGTTTTATTAAAAAGAGAGATAAAGTATAGTAACTGAAAATACATAGTAATAATATATAATAATAATATAATAATTAATAATAATAATAATAATATAATACATAATAATAATACAAATAATAATATATATAATTCATATATTAGTTTAGTAAAACTTATAAACTTAATAATCTACTCATAAGTTAAGTTTATTTAATGTTCCTCTTCGAAATTTGGAAATTCTTTGCTGGGTGATATTCCAATCGACTTGCAATAAACAAATGTCTGTGTTTCATTCATTGGTAACACCGTTGAGAAGTCTTATATATCTCTGTTTTACTAGCCTCGTCTGACCAGACTCATTCTCTCACGACCTTCATATGCCGCAAAATATGTCTCACTCTCTTTGTAACTTGGGATATTTTTGCCTCTCAGTAAAAGGTTTACGCAGCCAGTCGCCTCTAACTTTTAGACTGTGAAAAAAAGAACCAAGATTTAGGCCCAATAACGATGTTATGTTCTATGTCTGCTGGTAAGAATAAGGGACAGTTGGATTTTTCTATTTTCAAATCTCTGAGAATTGAGGATTCGGTGTGGCACGTTCGGCAATTATTGACGTTCTGAAGATAAAGTCTGTTTAAAATAGAGGAACCAGAATTTAAGTTAATGTACCAGAGTAACCTTTCCATATTGCTTTTTTTAAAGCTGCATTGCAACTTGTGAATCATGTTTACAATAATTCTTCAAGTCAAGCCATAGTTTGAGATCATTATAAGCTGCATCGGCCAATGGATGAACAGAGTGCCATTTTCAACGTAGAAACGTCATTAAATTAAGTATTTTCCTTCTATCATGGCTGCTTGAAGAAATGAAAGCCAAACATCTTTGCAGAATCAAATGGTTGGCTCCATCGAGCGTGATTGACTGCTCCTGGTTTCACCAATCATTCTCTTTCAGTGTGTCTCACCGGAGAGTATCAACATCAATTCAGCCCACTCCAGATAGTCAGCACGAGGCTGACCGCTTTGACTTGATTAGTAGAAAGTATTTACCGTTCAGCGACTGTAATAGATTTGTTTACTCACTGCGAGTTGCAAACTTCTTCTTTGACATTTTGGGTCCTAAACCATGCTTCTGTGTTAATTCAGTTGACCCACTATTCGATCTCTTGAATTGAATAGAGTCAGTGTTTTCAGACCTGGTGTTTGCGCACCTAACATTCTTTGCTGAATGAACTCAGTATTCCTTTCACTATATGTGATGTCGAATCCAGTACGAAATATTTGCTCACAGAGCTTTTCCAGTCGAACACAAAGCTCTACTTTTACTTTTATACCCAGTTACTAGCTGTAGTATCAAAACAAGCGATCTCACATTAACTGAAATGTCCCACTCATTTGCGAGATTAAACGTAGCTCTTGCTTGCTCTTCACCTTGTTTGTTCTTATGTGATTACTAGGATTCCAGTAACTTGCCTTCTTTCAAAGTCTGCTGCCAATATCAGAACAGCTTAATCTTTCCTTTTCCTTTTTGTAGTCTTGGAATACAGTTTACATCCCAGTGTGAGTTGAATGTTTTGCTGATGTAAATGTAGCTTAATTGATTCGCCGATGAATTTCCCGACTTCTTTACCTGCTTGTCCATGTGCTTTTAATTGAAAGAGTATTTTTCCAGGGTAACTCACTTCTTTGCAATTGCTCCATGAATGCTGCTTCGTTGGCCAGCTGATTAGATTTAAGATCTATCTCCCATGGTTTGATATGAATTTTGCTTTTAAATGGATTTCTGGTTAATTTAAAGTAAGTGAAGGGGTTTTTTATGAATCGCTGTACTTGTTGCACCACTAGTCAAGGAAATATAAAGTCAGGATCTTCAGTTGAATCAGGTTCAAGTTATATATATATATTACTATATTTACATATATATACTTTATATATAGTACTATATATATATTATAATATATTATATATAATATATATATTTATTCTTATATATAATATCTATATCTTATATATATATATATTCTATATATCTATATTACTTATATATATATATACTTTATATATATATACGTATATATATATATACTATATCTATAGTATATATATATTATTCTATATTATATTAATATATATTAAATCATATATATATTATATATATATATATATATATCCTTCATATATATAATATATATTATAACTATATATTATATATATAGTTTTGTGAGTGAGGACAGATTATATTATATTATATTCTATTTAAATACGATGAAGTATCTTAAACCTAAGCATCCGCAATTGAACAATTAAAACTTTTTTTAAAATGGGCGGGGGTCAAACCTTAACTTACAGTCCCGAAAATTCGCAGGCCATAATGTTTCGGTTATTTGTAATAAAATGAGGGTGGTCAAAAGAATCTTCGAAAATTTTTTTTTTTTGCAATGGTCTAATATATAATATTATTATATTTAATTATATATATATTTATATATATATATATATTTATTTATTACTAATATATTATATATATATGTGGGTTTTAACACAGAATTGATTTTGATTTTGCCTAGTTATACGGTAATAATATAAATTATTAAAGTTATAGATGGGGTAATAGCCATTCAGTCTATCAATTTAAATGTTATATTATATATGGTACTTTAAGGAGGTTGAGAATATTTTTTGGAAGTTTATTAATTAAAAAAACAATGTTTAGACTAATTATAATGTTATAACGTTCAAATAAAATTAATTTCTTATTATAACCATTAAGAATTCTTAATAATAATCTATATTTTCATTTTTTAAAAGGTGCGGAAAAAGAGCGGAAACTTTTTTTGATCCGCCACGTTCAAGTCCGCTTTTCCTGACGACTCCGCTCTCCGCAGTCGGTCACCTAATCTGGTAAGTCGCTCGAGCGGCTACGACTAGCGGACTAAAGAGCGGAAGTGCCCACCTCTGATCATATATATATAGTATATATTTATAATATATATATATATATATTATATATATATATATTATTATATATATATATAATTTATATATTACGTATATATATATATATATATTATATATACTATATGAATACAAGAAGTTACCCGCAATGATTCTCGAAAAACTAAGATAGGTACAGAGAAAACTGATAACATATATGGGAATCAGCGTATGAATTGGTTTGGAAATTGTAAAAAAAAATTTTATATCTTTTTATTTTTTTTATATTCCCAAAACTAAAGATAGGTACAGAAAACTAATAACATATTTGAATCAGCGTATGATATGTATGAAAAAAGATATTTTTTTTAACTAAGAATACCCAAGGTAAACCGCAAAGATTGCAAAGAGTCGGGGTCTTCCGGCCTCCCGGGACGACGGGGTAGGATTATTTCCTCCCTCCGGGGGAGGGTCTCCGGAACCCCGCTTTTTGGGGTCTCTGGGTGTCCGCGGGGGTTCCTCCGTCTCCTCTCTAGGGAAAACGTCCCCCTTCTGTCCACCGTCAGCTCGAGCCCTAAGATTTTTACGCTGATTCCATATATGTTGATTAGTTTTCTTCTCCTATCGTAGTTTTTGGAGATATACAAAAAATTAAAAAAAGAAAGTAAAATTTTTTTTTCATTTTCATCAAAATTTCATACGCTGATTCCATATATGTTATCCGTTTTTTTGTAAATATCTTAGTTTTCGAGATATATGCGGGTGCTTAATGTAAAGTTTGGCATTATATATATATATATTACCTAATATTTATATATATATATATATATATATATAATATATATATATATATATATATTATATTATATATAATATAGTTATTATAATATATATATATTTATATATATTATTATATTTATATTATAAATGTTATGCACAGGTTAGAAACTGCAAACCGCAAAGATGCAACTGTTTCTAGCTTCTAGCAGTGCCGACCTATATTATAGAATACACCTGATATTAGTGTTTACCCCTATGTATAAGGTATAGGGAGTCGATTAGTGTGTATAAGAAGGTGCTAAATGCTTCTTTGTATGAGTTAGCCCCCGCCTCCCTTTTCTAGCCTTTTCAATATCCTACGTCATAGAATACGTCTAATATTGGTGTCTATCCCTGTTATAAGGTACGGGTAATCGATTGGTGTATATTTTAAGTGCTAGGATGCTTCGTTCTACGAGTTATTACCACACCCCTATCTTTTTAGCCTATTTCTAGCATGTTCATGTTTCCTACGTCATAGAATACACCAAATATTGGTGTCTACACACTATGTTATAAGGTATGGAGATTCGATTGGTGTATATTAGATGTCTAGGTAGGTTCCTTCTACGAGTTAGGACCCACCCCTCTAACTTCTAGTGCGATATCGTATGTGACGGAATATACCCGATATTGGTTTCGATTAATACATAATCGACACTGCTGAATCGCTTTTGTGGTTTGCGAGATGGAATCGATTCATCCAACAATAAGTTACATATTATGTAAGCTACAAAGCTGAACTTGGTGTTGACTAGTATGTTTTGAGGTATGCTGAATTGAAAGCAGCCATTACCGAACGTGCCATTTTATCCGTTAAGGATTTCGAATACAGCCATTTGCGTTTTCGTAGAAGGCTACCCTTCGTCAAAACCTATCATGACGGCGGTGTCAAACAGGGGTAGATCGTTCCAAAAATTCCCGTAGTTACTTTCCCGAACGCGAAAGTCCCCATGGCCCCAAAGGGGAGTCATTTATATGGTTTCAAAGCGATATTGAATAACCCCAATTGTCGTACCTTAGCAAAAGAGGTGTTAGAGACATCGAATCCTCTTCAAACTTAGCATATCATCTTTATATGCGTCAATATCGTTAAAGCCAATGTTTCAAGCCGCTACGCCCAAAGGGAAGGGGGGTCCCAGCCCCAAAAACCTTAAAAATAAACATAGAAAGCTGAAATTCAGTATACATATAGAAGAGTGAAAGAAATAAAATAATGATGGTTTCATGCCGCCACGCTCAGAGGGAGAAGGGGGTCCCAGGCCCCAAAACTTTAAAAATGGACCTAGGAAACTAAAATTTAGCCCTCTACGAAAAGGAGAAAGAAATTAAATAAAATGAAATTACAAATGATTGGATGGATGTTTTCGAGATGTGGGCGAAATATAACCTGTAGAGCGGAAAAGAGTATATGTGAGGACGAAGGAGTCGGAGCATTGGCGGATTGCGTGAAGAGTCCAGGAATGATGACATATTGTGGCGCAATCGTGCCAAAATATCAAGGAGATCAAAGTATGAGGTTTGTCTAAACATATATGAGTTTGTTGTGCAAGTGGTTTGGTAAAATATGATAAAGAATTCGCATGCGTTTTTATAATGGTTTATGCAAGGAATACCTCAAAGGGATTTTGAGTATGAACGACTCGCTGGAGTGAAGGGTGGGGGTGTAGGTAAGTAGAATGAGAAAAGAAAGAAAGCAAAACACCCTAACACAGATGGTGAGTAAGAAGGTGTAAATGAGTATTGAATCACTGAAAAAGTTTCATGACGACTTCCACAGGGAATACACAAATGGGCCAGTAAACGCATAACGATCCCGTGCGTGCGCTCCAGTGCACCACAGTGCGTACCGATAACGGCGAAGCTTTTTACGCCTCAGCTGAAAATCCTACTACGGAGAGAGCGGTAGCTCGTCAATCAGGTACGCGAATATTACTTTGCGGCGAAAAAAGGAACGAGATGACGTCTGAATTATATCTACGTAATGTTATGGTGGATATCGAATTAGTAAACTATTCAAAAAGAGAATTTTCTTGTTTTGAAAATAAAGTTTATCTGTTATCGAAACTTACCGTACTTCTAAAGCAATTTTCAATATTTAGTAAATATCGAGCTGTATATGGTGGGATTTTTGTATGAATCAACGGTGAAAAAACACTTAAGTTAACTTACTCGATAGCTTCAAATATCCTCAAGATCAGTCTTTGTATGTATTTGCTAAACTTCCATATATTTTCTAAATGAGAGCATTGTTGTTCTTCTTTTGGTATTTTTTTACCATAATTATGTATGGTTTGGTTTTATGAAATTATTTGTTTATATTCTCTTTCTTTTTTTATTCTATAAATTTTAAAAATCTGTCGAATTAGATTTCATGAGAGAATAAAGCACAGTGTGAGTCTGTTAATGGTATATAGGAAGAAACTATTTTAATTTTTAGCTTAATAATTTTATAAAATAATGAAATTTTATTAAAAACAAATGAATGAGCTATATGATTACCTAAGACCTTAAAAGCAGTAAAACAAAAGTGATAATCAAATAGCAGAGCAATTACCTAGCAAACAGATGGGTTTGGCATATGAGTAAAGGTAGGATCTTTGTTTTCAAAATTCTTAGGCTGTTACTTACTGCTTTTCGGTTTAGGATCTTATTAGTGCTTTAAACTGAGGAATTGATTCCAGTAATTGTTAGGATATATAAATGAGACTATGGTGGTATTTGTGGGTTTAGGGTGTGTAAAAAGGCAGAAAATTTGTGATTTGTTTAAATTAATCATTGTTACAGATTTATATTATTGGTGGTTGGTCACATGTGGCAGGTTGGTGTTGTGTGGTTGGTGTTGTTGGTGGGTTGGGGGGCTGGCTCAGCCTGTTTAACGCTAAAAGATTATTTGAACTTAAGTGTGTTTAGGAGATAATTTCGGGTTGGATTTGGTTTTGATGGCCTGATGTATGTATGTTTGATTATTATTGGATATATTTGGATTATTATTATTTGGATTTATTTATTATTTGCTAAAATATTGATTGGATTATTTTAAGTGTATTGTATTAGTTATTTATTATTATTATTATTGAGATCGTTGATTGATTGATTGATTGCTTATTATTATTATTATTATTAATTATTATGGTTATGTGTTTGTATGTATGTGTATGTGATTTTGATTGATATTGTAACTAGTTTATTATTATTTATTGATTAATGATATATTGGTAAACGACATTTGGCTGTTACTATTGGCTGGGGATTGCTTTTTCTTAGCTGCGGCTGCCAGTCTATTTGTGTTTTACTTTTTTCGTGACTAATTTATTATTTAATCACATGGTGTCTTGTTGGGTGGATTCTATCCATTTTTTTGCATTATCCTTACTGATTTACACCACACATTATTACACATCACAAATTACATTTTTATTATTTTTTTTCATTTTATTTACGTTTTTGTCTTTTTGTTTGTTTGGGTAGCAATGGCGAACCCTAGGTTCATTAAAAATAAATTAGGTTCACTGTTTTTAAGCCTTAGCGCCTTAATGATTAAGTTTGCTTTTTGGTATGAGACACATTTTTTGTGTTTTGTGGTGGTGTTTTGTTGGTGTGAAATCTTCAAATTTGGTTGTTTTTGTTGTTTGTATTTTTTAGATAACAGGTTTATGATTTTTTGAATTGATGCATTTTTAGATGATTGGTTACATTTTCGTTTTATTTTACTGCGATTAGAGTTTTATTAGGGACTAAAGTGTGGGGTTGTGGATTTCTAATAGAGGCTTTTTCTTAATATACTGTGTTTCGTAATATATTGTTAGATCATTGTATCTTTTTGTTATGACAATTGAATTTGGTTATTATTATTTTATTTAATATTGTTATATTATTCTTTACAAATACATCTTGTAAAATGTCTTTGGTTACGTCCGCATCTTTCAGTTTTGAAAAAATAAATTTTATCAATGTTCATGAAATTATATTTTCAATAGCATATGTTTAGGTGTACCCTAGATAGCAATAATCAGTAATGCAGTTGAAGGTGCATAGTACCTTCTATGCAACCCTCTATACACCAGAGTCTAATAATGGGTCCACATTTTTTGTTCTATTGAATTGTTCTGCTTTACATCATCTTGGTAAGGGCCATGTATTACGTACAAACATATGTGAGAATAAGTGTCTTCTCTGTAACATAAAATGTATTATAAAAATCATTTTCTAAGGTTTTTTATTTTATAAAATTACAATTTATTTATTTACATTTATATTTATCATTCAATGTGTTCTCTAAAAATATTTCAAAGTTTTTTTAAATAATTGGATTTTGCTTTATTATTATATTATTATTATATTATTATTATTTATTATTATTAATTATTATTATTATTTATTAATTAATTATATTTATATTTTATTAATTTATTTATTATTATTATTATTAATTTTTTATTAAATATTATCTATTAATTTCGTCCTGATTGATGGTTAATGCAATAATTAAAATGCTAATTGTTGTCTTATGTCTATTATTATTTATTTATTGTTATTAATTTTTAGGGTAATCTTCTCGGTTATGTATATTGACAGATACCTAGACACGAAAACACACAAAACAACGTACCTCCTTAAGAATACGAAACTGATTCTCTTTCTGTAATATGTGGTTGGAAGGATACACAACTTTGGCACTAAATTTTTGGATACAGATACCTTTTTGTACCATCCGGGCTGTTTGTAATGCCTAAATTATCCAGGTCAAAAGGTAATTCCAGCATAGATAAGAATCGAGAAATCAATGTTATTATTAAATTTTATAAATTGTATTTCCAAACTAAACACTGCTGGAAGGTAAAAGATTCCTTTTACAGGTAAGAAGGAATTGCTTTCTCCTTTCTTTTGAAGTGGGACGGAAGTAATCCTTCTTATCTCTATTATTTGACAGCGTATGGTGATATTGTGTCGAGATTATTTTAATCGGCTTTTTGGCTTTATTAGCGTATGTAAACTATGTTTTTTTTTCATATCCTTTTGATTGCCTTTACTTCTTTGTGAT
>JABUQX010125248.1:0-2500 GCA_015478945.1 Trachelipus rathkii
ATAGATTATTAGTAAGAATAAAAAATTTATATACAAGACGTTTTGAAAAGAGAAACCATATTCCGTTTAACTGAAACTAGTTTTTAGATAAACTAAAGAAAATACTTGGCAAATAAATTTCATAACTCGGAATTACAATATCTTTCACAAAACAACAAAATAGATCTAACAAAGTTAAAATAGTCTAAGCTTAGTTATATATTATAAATTAATTTAATCCATGCAATATTACTTAAGTTTAGAAAAGAATATTAGGTTATAAACTTTTATTGATTTACACAAAGAAGGTTAAAAATCTTATAATACAGATAGCATACTAGTAACAGGTACAGTCATACTAACTCATAAGAGATCATGATTACTGGCATTTTATTAAACAATATACTATCAATTTAAACAATAAAAGATGATTTCTAGATCATCTTTAAAAGATCCTCACAACCAGAAAGGAAAATCCTGGAATCCTTTGCATTTATTTATAAATTTTAATTATTAAGTAAAGCAATATTATCAATTTAGTCATCCTAGCGGTGTTAAAGTTAAGTAATATATTCTTTAATACTTAATGATTATATTTCATGATTAAAATCAAATATTTTTATCAACAACACCATGATAAGAATAAGCAGACCAACATGAACACTAACTTGATCATGATGATGATCATAGATTAAAGTAAATCTCAGTCCTTTAGCCTGAAAGTATGTTGCGTGTCGGACGTTAATTTGCTATTTTCTCATTTTTTGCAACGAACAAGAACCTCTAACGTTTAGAAGCTTTTAACAATGTTTTTTTGAGTATGTTTACATTTAGTAATATTCTTAAATGTGATGTTGAGCAAATCCTAATAACCAATTAAAGAATCCAAGGGTTCTCTTATCTAAAGTAATTATATTTCACTATTGAAGTGTTCTTTAATATCTTTATAAATATTATATATATATTATATATTATATATATATAATATAATATATAATATATATATATTTATATAATATATATATATATTTATATATATATATATTAATATTACTATTATTATAATATATAGTAACATTTATATTTTGTTATTCATCACTAATACTATACTCACTATATACTACTCATATATAAAAAATTCCTCACGGACATATATACGTCCATACTTTAGGTATTATATCTTATATACTTAATAATTATATATATTAATATTATATAATTATTAATTATTATTATAATATATATATATATATATTAATAATTATATTATATATAATTATTAGATATATATATATATTATATATATATATATATATATTTTATTATATATAATATATATTATATATTATATTATATTATTTATTTTATTAATAAAATTCTTTCCTTCCCTAGAATTATAAATTCTTTTTAAAAATTTTTTCGTAAGAACTTGCTAATTATTAATTGGGATAAATTATTTTTATATGTATTTACTATTTTTTATATTTAAAATCTATATTATATAATTGAAATTTTAGTAGCATTTTCGCTACCTCACATCTGATTTATACTTTCAGTGTTTATTTCAGTTTTCAGTTTTATCTAATATTAGTCTAACCCCCGGCGGGTAGGCTAAATTAGTTAGCATGACCCCGGACCCCGGCAAATTCTCCAGCCCGGTCGGTCCTACATCTGCCACATTTTTACATCTTGTCTCCTCCAGGCACTCTTTACTAACCTTTCCACTTTTTTATATTTTCTAGTCTCCCACGGTCGATTCACCGTTACACTTCATCACAATAGATTACCGTCTTAACCAACCATTGACTATCATCCATCCTTTAATTTCACATGACCAAACCGTGTGAATAAAACTTTCATATTATTCTAGGTTCTTTTCCTCATATGTTAACACCACATACAACTTTCTCATATTACGCTTATTCTCATGTTAATCATTTCACACTAACATTACCTTAAGAATTGTCGCATTCTGTAACACATTTTAATATTTAGTATTCTGTACTTTTATTCAGACATATTATAGATCTCTACTAAATATAAATTAGCAAGATAAGCAAATACCCTCATGTAGACCTACTGCACTCAAGATTATTATGACCTTTACAGTAATCCACGGGATATTTTGGTTTGGTTTAGCCACTTTCCTTATCTGCATGATTACAATTACACATTAATTTATTCACTATAACACTTACATTCATAGTTCTCACTTTTCATCCAACATATATCCTAAATAATTAAATCAGACACCTTTTTCCAGCTGTCACCATTAAATTCACAAGAGTGAGTATATCACTCACAAATAGAAACATCTTCTTTATTACATTTTTTACTTTATTACATCTTTTACCACTAACAATCTACATACTAAATTACCTCTTAAATCTCTTCAGTATTCGCTAACAGACAAATATCCTCATAATAATGGTAGGTAGAACCCTCCACTTCTTTTCAATTCTCCATCCATCTAAAATAATTACCATCCCTGCCGCGACTACGCTAATTCTTTATAATTACC
>JABUQX010125248.1:5000-35000 GCA_015478945.1 Trachelipus rathkii
AAACCTTGTTTGATAGGCATGCTAAGATTTCTTGCGCTGCGGCTTCTTGCACAGATGTGGAAACTTTTACAATTATCACGCTCTTGAATCTTTTTAATCCTGTGTCAAGTTGGTGGATAAGTGTGGACGGTTGATGAAGTGACTTTTGACACTTGAACAGATTCTTATCGCTGTAGAAGCAAGAACGTTAATGGATTCAGCAATGATATGCTAACAGATGGTAACTGTGTATCTGTTTCTGTGATTTTTGCTTTTTATTCGCTCGTGATATTTCTGCCTTTAGCACATTTATCACATAAGCATCTTATTTAATTTTAACCTCTGTATAACAGGTGGCTCAAGAAATTCCTTTGTTTTTAATCTAGCGATTTAGAAAGTTGCTATTGGCACATGCGTCATGTTTTCGGCGGAAATTATGAAATGATATTAATTGATTCATTTCTTTTTCTGTCTCTTTATAGTCTTTCCCTGCATTATATACTATACATATATATATATCTATATATCATAGGCCATTTTACTTCATATTATATACTATATATATATAATATATATATATATATATATATATATATTGGGGTAGGCGGGATATGATTTTGGGGGGGTCCAAATTTGAAATATATGATTCACATTCTAATATTATTATATATATTATATATTATTTTCTATATATATTATTTATATATATTATTTATACCTATTTATGGGCGATGGTCTTCAACAAGTTGCTGTAATATTTTTTTTTTTTTTTGCATTGGTTTTTTAATGTGTGTCTGGCAGCCTGTGATATATATCAATAATGGGTACGTACTTCCGGATTGATTTTAAGCAGCTTTGGTAAGCCGCATGGTTCTAATTTGACATTTCTGAAGTTCTAAGCAGAGAATAATGTAAGATAGATCAGCTGTATTAAAAGCCACAAAGGGCTCGGCTGACTTTACGCCTGTATATATATATATATATATATATATATATATATATATATTTTTTTCTATATATATATATTATATATACTATATATATATATATATCATATATATTTATCTGCCTATAAATACTATTATATTTATCAACGGTAGGCCACCCCTATTATCTCATAATGTCCTAGATGATATATCCGTATTGCCAAATATTAATGCGGATGCGGATGTGGAAAATGTGCGGATATCATATGGAAAATGCGGATATCCGCTAAGCCTCTAATATAATTTTTTACTATGGTTTCTACTTTATTTACTGGTAACATTTATTATCGGTTATATTACTAGTTTAATTATGATCTATCTATATATATATAATATATATTATATATATATATTACATATACTTTATTATATTATTTATTCTTATATTATTAAAAAATATCTTACAAAATATAGAAAAAAATACCTATGAGAAATTCTAAGAAGAAATACTAGCACAAGGATACTAGACTAAGTTTTTGGCTGGGGGTAAATCTTTGGGAGGGGAAGAGGGAGAAGGGAGGGGGTGGGCGAATGAATGGGTAAATTGAAGGGAGTGTCGGGTTTTTTAATTTTCTGCAAATTCTTATATTGTATTTTTACACTCTTATTTTATGTTATTTGTATTGGTTTTGTATTATATTTTACCTTTTTTAATTGGTTATCTCCGCTTAAAGTTATTATTTGGGAGTGGTAGATTCTCCCGTGAGGCGGGACGGGTTGGATTGGCCGTGGTTTCATGCGGGGCTGCTACGTGTGGCGCTTGTTCCAACATAAGAACCGTACAAGCTATGTGAAAAAAAGGAAGTGAGTGAAAATAGATATAAGAAGAAGGGAAAAGATTCCGGTGGTTTGAGACTGAGCAGAGATTTGCTATCATTTTTGGTTGCTGCGCATGTATGACGTGAAAGAGAGGGCCCGAGGATTTGGAAAGAGGGAGGAAGAAGAAAGATGTTTGAGGAAAAAGGTTGGATGTGTTGGGGTAAGAAAATAAGCTAAGGGAAGAGGCGGGTGTGGTACTTTTGGGAAATACAAGGTATCGGATTTCAGGGGTGAATGAAGAGAGTGAGGGGGCAGGGCGAAGGGGTGGGAATAAGTTTACTGAGGAAAGGAGGTGTGGGGGGTAAGGTGTGTAGACCAGGTGAGTTCGAGGGTAATGAGTGGGTAAAAGTGGAAAATTTTCTTTTGCCGACGGAGGGAAATGTATGGGGTGTTTATTGCCGCTATAGTGCACTGTGAAATGGAAAGAGGGGGGAGGAGAGAGGGAGTTTTTGGAATGAGTTGAATGAATGTTGGGAAGTTTCGGGGTAAATGATAAAATTTTGTCTATTGGGAGATTTGATGCAGGAGTAGGAGGGGGGGGGTGGGAAGAATAATAGGCCTTTTTGGGGTAGGGGAGAGGAATGATAATGGGAAAGTTTGATAGAGTTGTGTGTTGAAAAAAAGAATGATAGTGGGAATAATGGTTCAAAAAGTGATAATATAAGTATCATGGAAAGTGAGATAACGGGAGGAGGAGACGGTTAACCTAGGACTAAATGGGTGTAGTGTAAATGGGAAGGTATAGGGTAGATTACTGATGACCTCTAGTCAATTTATGTATTTGATCAGTTGGGCGGGGAGGGGGATAAGTCGGATCATATTGTTTGTTGTTCTCGGTGGGCTATTGGTTTAAATCAATTTTCTTTCTCAAAGAGTGGGAGGAGAACGAGTCGAGATTAGGGAAAGGGGGAACGAGGGAGGTAGAGGTGATAAGGCTGGAAAAAATTGGAGGGACAGTGTGTAGAGGGAGGTCATTGTCTACCGAGGGGTATGGAGGATAGGCTGGACGAGATGTGAGCAGGGCGGGGATTGGGGAGGTGGAGGCGCGCAGTCGGATAGAAATTAAGGAGAGCGGAGTCAATATGTGAGGAGGCAAGATGGGTATGTGGAGTAAAAAGGGTGGGGGTAAGCAGAAGGAAGGGAGTGAATGGTGGAGTGTTTGGAGAAGGATGCAACAAGTTGAGAACGCGTTTTTAGAGATGATCATTAAATAGGAGAAAAGCTGAGGCCTTCCAAATCTTCCAGGTTAACATAGACTTCAAGAGCTAAAGAAAGGAGATGTGAATTAGAGGGTTTAGAGTGGGTTTCCTTTATCCGGGATAGGCGAAGAGAAGAGCAAAAGATGGGTGGTGTAGAAAGGTGACGGAGATTTTGATGGGAAGCAAGATGTGGCTTCATTTCAAGAGTAGTTATAAAAAAAAGGTTGCCAAGAAAGAAAGAGGGAGTTGAGGCGGAGAAGGTCAAAGGGAGGAGATGGGAGTGGTAGGAAGGAGAGGATAAGCGTGGAGGAAGAGGTGGGGGAGTATTATTAGTGGATTATAAATGAGGTGGGCCTCATGTTAGACCTCGTTTTGGGCGGAGGGGAGGTTTGGTTTTTGCAAGAGGCCGTTAGGATGTTTGAGAGGGGCTGGGCGATACCCCTTATTACATTCACGGGAGGGAGGCGGGAAGGAGAAATAGCAAATGGACGGAAATTAGTAGGGCTTTGATTATAAGGAAAAAAGGGAGTCCGAGGTATGGTCGGGTGAGACACACTGGTTGTATTTTAGATTATCAGGGCCAGAATAGATAAGGTATAGGGGTGGGAATGGAAATATCGGTATGTACCACCGAGCTCTAATATTTTTTAACTATGGCATCCAAATGTTGGCAAGATTGTGGAGTGAGCCGTACACCGGATTGGGAGGATGGATGTTTGGTGGCCTGTATACCAGGGGAACGGGGATAGCGATATAGGAAATGATTGAGGTTATTTTATAAAACTTCAAGAGAAGGTCATTTTATTCAAGGCTTGGCTCTGCTCTATTAAAGTGTGGTAGGGAAAGTGTATTGGCATTAGACATCCTTTGATTGCAATAACGTTAGCATCAGCTGTAGAGGGGGATTGAACGGAGGGAGAACTGGGGTTTGAACGACAACAGTTAGGAATTTTAGGCGAGGGTAGAGGGTGTGTGGACAAGGTGGTTACTTTCACAACTAACAAAGAATAGCCCTATTTTGTGGGAGAAAAGTCACCATATAAGCATGAGGAAGGGAAAGTGGTATGGTGTTTCTCTCTTTTGCATTTTCGGTAGAGTTAAAGTCTTCAAATGAACTCAGAGCTCGAATAGGGGTGACATTGTGGAGGGTACTGTGAGGAACTGGACTTTGTGGGTAAGCGGATAAAACACTATGGTGGGAAAGGTATTAGGGTCTTTATAAGGAACAGTAAGAATGTGTTGTGAGAGTGTGTTTGAGAGGGGAGACGCTGAGAATAGTTTCGTGTGCGTCGGTTGAAGAGGGGACAATTTGAGGCAGGGTGTGGTCAACTGTTTCGCCGTGGTTATTTCCAATCTGTCATTATTGGTGTCTATGGCACAGAGATGTTTGGTAGAGGAATGGGATCAAAGAAGGGCACAAATGATTGCGCGCAGGCGGTTGGGATATTATGACAAATGGGAAAATGGGCCTAGAAGGGAAGTGACATTGATACTGCAAGTTAAACCTTGCGGCATCTTGATACCTTTGCATTTCTTATCTCCAGCTGTTCGGAGTTTAAGACGCCTAGAGCAAGAGATTGAGGTATTTGGTGAGGGAGTTTTGAGAGAATGTGCGGACAACCAAAGAGAGAGCTTCTTTAATACACTGTATTATACCGGTGCGGCTAACAACGGGTAATTATCGATGTTAGTGTTGGATTGGAAGGAGGTAAAGAGAGGAAGGGGGAGGGTTTTGAGTGGGGGGTGTCGTTATTTCGCGAAGACAGATTAACAGATGTTATAGATTATTTTAGGTTATGGCAAGTATATAGGGTGTAAGAATTAGGGGGCCAGGGGATGAGGAGGAGATAACATACAGCAAGCATAACGTGGGGACCAGGAATGAGAGCTTTGAGTGTTAGCTCTTCTGATGAGAAAGCTATCGCGGAAAGTGTGGGGATTAATTCACTTAGAAAGTTAGAATTATAAAACGCTATGTTTGAAAATATTTGTTCGTACCACGACCCGGTGTTTTGTATATTGATCGATAGAAACGTGGGGGTTAGAATGCCAGGTCCAGGAAGAAGATGGAAGTATTTTGTTTGAGAAGAAAGGGTTGAGAGCGGTTTTGTGCGCGGGGTTACGTCATTCAGCAGAAGGGAGAGGATTAGAAATAGGGTGGTGAGGGAGAGATGTGGATTGGAGGAAATGGGTTGGTGGGAAAGAGCGGAGAAAAAGAGGAATAGTATTACAGAGGTGTGTCATCGGACATTTTATGGTGAGAATGGACGCGAAGTTACGAGAGTGGTTAGTGTTATTGACGTTTTTTTCTGACAAAGGGAGTTAGGAGGAAGGAGAGGAAAGAGGGGAGAAAGGATAATGAATAAGTACAATGGATGGAATAAAGGAAGATGCTGGAGGAGGGAGGGATGGAGGGCAGGAAGAGGTAGGGTTTGGAGCCGAGGGATAGAGTGGGGATAGAACACTAGAGGAGGTGAGGTGAGTTGGGACGAGATGAGGGGAGGTGGTGGAGTGGGAGAGGCTGTATGTTACCACTTCCCCACAAACACCCGCTCAAGCCGGGAAAGGGAGTAAGTTATAGCCTATAAATAAATAAATAAGTATAAATATATATATAGTATATATATATATACTATTATATTTAAATAATATAATATATCTTTATATATATAAATCAACTTAACCAATAATATTTAATCCTTCAAATATCTCATTCGACGTATATTAATCTATGGGAAAGTAACGCATATTTTATTCTTCCTTTCTCAATTTCTCAATTTCTCAATATTTTATTTCTTATCTATTTATAATTTATTTTTACTAATTGTATATATAAAGATTTTGATTCCACCATACTTGTTTACCATATATGAATGCCTTTTTAATCCCTTTTATCTAATACGTATAATCAACAATTCAGTATAATTACTCACTTTACAGTATAATATTCTAAACTATTCGGTATATATATACTATATTTATAATATATATACGCAATTATTTTTTTTAGACTAAAATTTATATACCATATATATAATCATTAATATATATATTCTTCTTTGAATAGAATATCATAATAAATCATTAATATAAACTTATAATTTCCCCAACTTTACTATAATATTAATTACTTGTAAACTCACAGTTATACCTATATATATATATATATATTATATATATACTCTATTAAATATTACTCGCTCGTATATATATATATATTATAACTTTTACCTATATATATACTTTTAATATATATATCACTATTTTATACTTAGTTATATAGCCTATACTATCATTATGAATTCCTTTAGGAACTTATTAAACAATGAACTCATTATAAATAATAATCGCTATTTAATATTTATATATATATTACATACATATAATTATAAAAATAAACTTCAAGTGAATCCATATCTAATATATATATATATAACGGTTATTTCTATATAATATTCTCTGTGACTCATTCCTGATTTATTTATATATAGGATCTATTTCATATATAACTATCAATAAGTTAATATTCATATCTATTACCTATGCATGATATTGATAATAATATTATAACCATATCTTTTATATCAGATTACTCATATACTCTTTAACTCTTACTCTATATAATATATATATACACCTCATTATTTATCCCATTACTTATCTTATTATTTATATTTTTGCTAATAACCTATTCATCCCCAAATAACAACTATATATATATCCATATACTTCTTGCACCATTACACAAGTACCAATATATATATTCTCACAACAAAAGTAATTACTTATACATATACCTAATTATATATCTATTATATATATATATTATTTCATTAAACTGTAAATACTTTTATTAACAATAATACAGATATAATATATTCAAGTGTTAATATCTTCTAATTCCATCAAACTCCCTCTACATCCCATTTCATATTACCAGTTTAATTACAAAATAAATATACACTCCATATTCTTCTTACCTATCATTTCATTATTTTACTGGAGCAGTAAGTTTATTACCTCACTTATTCCTCTCTAGTTTTATTAATCATATTATTCGGCGCTTCCTTCCAGAAGAGCTTCTACTTCCCTTCTAAGTCCCGTATCCTACCCATTTACATCCTCCTTATTTATATATTATAATATATATACTAATATAAACTGTTTCATTTTACCTATCTTCAGGTTTCTATCTATATTTATAACGCCTATGCAAATTAATTTGATTTTCTCTGTGGTAAATTTTAAACTTTTTTTGTGCTCCCGGTTGTCCTTTTCAAATTTAAGACTGGCTATACCACATAGTGATTCCAAAGAGTTCGAGAGTACTTGTAGTACAACTTTCGGTAAATTACTAGTTTGAAATTACCTATCATTTTTTCTCTTTTATAGATTATGATATATCATTCTACAACCATAGCTAGCTATATGAAAAACTTGAATAAAATAAAAAAGTAGAATAAAGTTTAAAAATCAAATTTGTTACCCTTTGCCCCGAAAAACTTGTTTAAAATATGTTGAACGAGATTTTTCTTACTTTTGTTATATTTCATAAAAAGTATGCTAAATCGCTAAATCACTGTTGGTAGAAGTTTTGTAACTTTATCAAATTACATTTACACCGAATTTCAGTAAAAATCAGATGAGTAGCCTATATTACTCTTTATATTACGCATTTAATATTGTGGCTTAGTAGTACTAACTTTCATTCTCGCCTTAAACTCCAGATCCAGTCTCAATATATATTTCTTATTGCTTAGATATTAATTTCTTTATTTACTTATAATGGTATACAAACAGCCACATACTTCATTTAAGTTTATATTAACGCTCTCTTTAGAATGGGTTTTTGAACATGGGTTTTTTTTAATGGCACTTGGGTTTTTTTAAGTCATTTTATTATTTCTCGATTTCCTTTTTGGCCTTTGGTTAAGCTCTTATAAATGGTGGTGTTCCAGTTTTGCGATCCAATTATTACAGATCTCTCATTGAGCCTTACGCATAGATTACTTTTGATTTTGGCGCCAGTCAGTAGCATTTTACTTGCATTAGCGTTGGTGAAAGACATTAATGTCTTTTATTGGTAAGGTTCTTAACTTTATTCTCTATAAAAGATACTTTATTGGCATTATATCACCTTGTAAAATTAATAAAGTAAGGTGTTTAAATACATGTATAGTGAAAAGGCATGAAAAGGGCATGTTAATTATTTATTTTTTTGTTAACAGAATAATATCACAAAATTGAAAGCAATTTTTTTTAGGCTGGAGGTAATCAGGCTTTCTCCCTAGCAGCAAAGTTATGGCCAGAATTACGGAATAAATTTAATATATTACCATACTTTTAAATTTAAGTAAAAAAAAAAATGTTTTTTACAACTCTAATTGACTGAAATCTGTTAAATTTAAATTATTAATTTATTCTCGTTTTCATTTCTTCCGGTTTGTTTTCGCAGCTAAGTTCTTTTATAGACTCCTGCTGGTGTTTCCTCCTTCTTACTCCCACTTTAATTTGATGATGGCTATCTTATTGTTTACTTTTCATTATCTCTAAGTTTTCCTTTATTTTTCTGCCTTTCTCAGTTTATTTCTTCATCTGAAATCTATTAATTATCTGGTCTCTACTTTAATACCTGACCTAATCTAGTGTAATACCTAATTTTACTTTTTTGTTTTGTTAATTCTCTCGCTTAAAGGATATTTACAAATACTTTTCTGACTTTTAGCCAAAACATGATATTGTTAAGATTTTTGCACATACTGATATACGGATTAATCATTCAACCAATCAATACTGCATGGTAATGATATTTCTTCGGTCTCCTTTATCCTTATATAGTCTCATCTTATTATTATTATTATTTTTATTTTATTATTATTTACTTATTATTATTTATTATTATTAATTTTATCTATTATGTGGCAGTAATAGCAGCAGTAGTATATCAAGATGTTTCCATTACATTCTTCATTTTCTACTCCAACTATAACATTTTCTAATTTCTATCAGGGATTTTTAAGATTTCATTATTTTAACAGATTTACATCAAACATTATTACTTCAACATTTCTTCCTTCTTTCACCAACTATTTAATGGTGGAACCTAAGATGATTATTCATCAATAGTGGTAAAATTTTTATTTTTTTATTTAACTTTTATTAATTTTCTAATTACTTTCGGGTATTTTAACATAGTTCTTCCTTATATACATTATTAAGTTTTTTAAATTTATTTAGTTTCTGTTTATCACTATTAATTATATTATTATTAATTATTATTAATTATTATTATTATTAATATGTAATTCCAATAGCCCTGATTATTTCTTTCTTCATTCATTCTAGTGTCTTGTTTATGTCATCAGGTTAGCTCTTTTGTTTTTTGTTTGCATTTTTTAAATGTTGCTTTGATCACTTCACATTTAACATATCCTCGCCGCATTCCAAATATTTGCTAAATACTGACGACGCACATCACACACGATTGTTGAATTTTTTCAGTCTCAGTACTGGCCGAATTCCTTTTGTGAGCTGTGATGGGTCCTGTACATTTCTTTCTCTCAAAATTTAAAAAAAAATTACATCATCATTTTTCATAATTTTTCATATAATTCATTGCTTTTCCTAGGTGGATATGTTGTCTAGGATTTTGTACCACGATTTCTATTCTCTATTCCATAGTTGAGCTGACCAAAACACAGTGAAAATAGGCAGTCAGATTTTCCTGATAAGGACGATGACAGAGTGGATACCTCACGCCCAGAAACCACCTGGGTTATATTGCATTCCTTTTGATCATAATTATAATATATAATATAATATATTATATATATCTAATATTATCAATAATATATTATTATATATATTATATAATATATATATATATATTCTATATATATATATAATTAGTATATATATAATTATATATAGCATAAATTATAAAATAACTAAAACAAGATATATGTAAAAAAGTATGTACAATCCGATTTTAACTTAGGGTTAATTTTATTTACCACGATTATTTTAGGGCCTAATGGTAATGTGGGTGATTATTTGGATAAGTGGATTTGTGTATTTTATAATAATACATCAGTGTTCTCAATATAGGAGAATGAATACATAAGATTACTAAGACATTGCTTATAAGTAAAATTCTGTTAAAATAAGAAACGAGATAAAAGTTGCTTATGGTTATTTATAGAAGACGTGCTTTAATCGTTTTCTTCTTCTTTCAAAACATAACAAAAAAAATTTAAAAAACTATTGTTATATGATTTTTCTTGAACTCGCACAAAACTACTCTTAGTTATTAGTCTTTGTCCAAATTTCTTATATCAATTTATCAATAACTCTTACCCATTAATTCAGTTCTCTCGTTTACCAATTATCAATTAATGAATCATTATACTTTTTTCTTTAATATATTTTTTGAATATTTTTATATTTAAATTTTCAAATTGCTTTTTTTTATTAATTTCATTATATTTTATCTCTTTTTTTGGGTTAATTTAGAATTTTGTATTTAATTATATTTAATATTAATTATATATATTATTATATAAATATATTATTATTTATATATATATATTATTTATTTATATTATATATATTATATATTATATTATATTATATATTTATATTATTATTATTATATTATATATATATATATTATAATATATTATTTAATATTATCTATATATTATTAAATATATATATATATATAATTAATATATATTAATTATTATATGTATATATTATATATACTATATATATAATATATTAATATACTATATATTTATCAAAAACAGGACTTATAAACGTGAATGCATATGTGGCGTAAAATTCTCTTGATAAGACGCAAGTAATTAGGTTATTTATCGACTAATCATTTTTTGGTTTCTTGTGTTGAGTCTACATTTTGCAACTGTGGATTTATTGATCTAAAAATTAAGGTTTGTTGGAGGGCGAAAAGTAGGGAAGCCATATTATACTCTAACTATCAGCAATAAGTAATACATTATGAAGATATATTTTATGGAATTTTTTTATATAACTCATATAAAAGGAAATTGAGAAGTCATGTGTTTTCATTAATATTATAATTATTTTATTTTCTGCAGGATACATAATTTCTTTGTATTCGATAATTTTTATCGCTATAAAGGATCGTAACCTTTTCAACTCACTTTTAACCCCAACCCCGTTAGGTTTCTGCGTTGAGCCTTTGGTTAAGATTCTATTTCGTATATATAGTTAGAAAAGCAAAACAGTTAATACATTGTCATTTTCTCGGTTATTATACTTAAACATTAATAGAGGCTCGACGTTTTCGGCATACTTCTAGTAATTTGTGTGCTAGGACCAAAGGCATTTAATTACGCATGTACGTTATTTTGTTGTATATTTTAAAATCTGATTTGGTTATATAATTTCCCGAATCGGATTCCCTAGGTTGTGAGTTTTTACATCAGCCAATTTCCTTGATATTTGAGAAGTTTTCTAATGTATATTGATAATTTATTCTTCTGGTGGTATCAAATTAATTCAATATGATAAATAGTGTGTAAGGTAAGTAGCTCCTCTGTGGTGCAATAAGTATTTTGCGGGGCAAGAATTCCTTCCTTCCCATTTACGCTTTCTTTCTTGTTTTACTGTATATTTTTTATTCTGATCTTTATTAATATAATTCCGTTGCTTGCACAACTCATCACATTTAGAGTTTGTGAGATAACCACTCCTTAACTCTTTTATTTGGATTCAAGTTTTGCTCGGTGCCTTTTTATATGGTCTTAGTTATAACTATAATTTTAATCGAACGTTATGGAAGTATTTCTTCATCCGTTTTTAACTCAAAGCAAATACTTTGCACAATTCCATGATGACGATTATCTAACAGAATGTATTATTTAAAAAACGATTGAGTCCTATGTAGGAATCTCATCTAAACTCTATTTTGTAATATTGAAAATATATAATCTAGCATAATAGGGGTAAATGTAATTGATGTTAATTAGTTGAGGGAAGATAAAATTGTTTTCAGGCTCTGGGGTTATATGTATCCCAGTTTATTTCTGTGAAGAGTTATCTGAATGGTAAGCAGATTTTTTAACTGAAGTATAGTGGTAACCACATATCTCTCTCTCAAGCTTCTGGGAGTTTTTAATCATTACCTCTTCTATGGCATCTTTATCATTCTTTTGCGATTTGAAATTGGTCTGAATCTCCGGGATGACTGTCATCTCTCGAGTGTTCTGTCATGCATCATATCGGTTCGTTAATGTCGCATCGAATAGTGTTGTGCTCTCATTTTTATCGCTTCATTTCTATAATCGTCTGGTTCGACTCTCTATGTAATATCGGACAATCATCATGACTTTGAGTCTCGTGCTACGGGTTTACTTTGAGGGTATCGTTCTGTTTACCCTCTGTGTTAATGGTATTAGAGCTAGTCTGAACTCTATGGCTCTGGATAACAGGAAGTATAGATCTTAAAGTACAATCTGTGTTCAAGATGGACCACATCTTAAGAGTGCGGTGTCTTGCGTGAGAAGACTTAATAACGTAGGAAGTGAACCCATTTCTCTCTCTCCTTTCTCTTTCACTGTTTCTGAAGTTTGCTTTTTGGTTTTAGTAAAGGGCTAAATGAAAGGACGTTTGCGAATGACTTTTGATCATGCTGGATAAGGTTTCGTGCTATCTTGATAGTTTGGTTGGTTTTTCTAAGCAGACCTTGTATTAGGTGGTTAGTTGTGTTGGGTTTACTTCTTTCGTACTTCCAGCTTTGGGAGAAATGAAGATAATAAGCTGTGTGGATTTGAGTTTCTCAAGTTAAAGGCAGAATGCATGGAGGAGAAGCAAGTAGTGTCAGACCCGGTGCTAGTTTCAAAGGTTGCATATCATTATAATCGTTGTTGAAATGACGGGGTTTTTTGAGTATGGGGTAATTGGTGTGGTCCACCTCTTGGGCTATAGAATATTGAACTCCCAACATATTTCTGACGAGATGCCATAGTGAGTGTTTGTCGCAGTCCCGTTTCTTTTTTCGTGTAGTTCTTATTTCTTTGTTTTTTTTTGTGTTGCAGATTATATATTGTTTGGCGATTATTGAACTCCCTTTCTTATACTATATTTAGGTGTTTTATTATTTTTTTTCAACTAGACCCAGTGCGGTTTTCTATCTGGCGTTTTCTTTTCCATATTTTATCATCTTCTTTTTTTTTTCTTACTACTTTCTGTTTCCGGTGCATGTCACGCACCTTACCCGCACCGCAGCCTTTGGGAAAGAAGGTGAATGATGATTAGAGAGAATCCAGAGGTTGCGGGTTCTAATCCTGCTGTGATGCCAAAAAGCATACTATGTGACAGATTTCACACAGAGTTTCTCATTACTGCTGCATACTATGTGACAGATTTCACACAGAGTTGCTCATTACTGCTGCAACAAGTGAGGGGGTTAAGGTTTTCTATACTTCCTGGTTCTGCCTGTTTGATAAAACCAACATCCTACACCCAGACGACCTCTCACTGAGGTTTGGGTAACATATATATATATTGTTAAGATGTTGAGGGAATGAGAATTGTTTATAAGTTGTGCCCCCCCCCCTTTGTGTGCTTGTGTGGGTTCTAAATCATGTGGGGTGACGTGCATTGAAGTCCCCTGCTAATATCAACTTGTTATAATGTGTTAAGGTAGATAGGTCTCTGACATAATCTCCTGGACAATATTCCGATGTGGATGAATGAATATAGAAATTTATTAGGTTGTAGGTTTTTTTATTAATTTTTATTCCTATTGATTGTTAAGTACCGTAAATATTTTGTGGTTATTCATGAGGTATTTTGTGATTTGTGGTCTTTCAGAATTGGATATTTTTGTGTATGAGTGTAATAAGGCTATGTTTGGGTTGTGTGTTGTGTTGTCTTAGAATTGTGTAGTTAGGGAATTTAGAGAGGTGGAGGAGTGTCTTGTTTGAGATTGGATTCTTGTATAAGAGCTTTTCTTTATATTATATTTAATTAGGGTTTGGTTCAATTGTTTGATTATTTTTTATATTGTTACTATTCAATTGAAGAATATATAGCCTATACTAATGATTCATTGATGTCTTAAATTTTTAAATACTAATTAATAGACAATTTGTGTTTAGTGATAGGGTTTGTTTCTACATCTAAATAAATGTTTGATCAAAACTGTTCAAAAAATCGTGTAATGTAAGTTACAATAAAATATAATAATATAATTAGTGTCCGTTTTTAGCTATTTTTGTATTAAGAATTCTGTGAAATTTTTACATTTTTCTAATTATAAACTTTTAAATTTTTATAGATCCAAGGAAGAGGATGATGGAGATTTAAAATCACAATTTCGAAATTTCTTTGACTCGATGACAGAAGCAACTCTATTTGGACTTCAAAATGATAATTACTTTTCAGAGGTAAGATTTAGTAATTACGTAACCTAATTTTATTATTATTATTATTATTATTATTATTATTATTATTATTATTATTATTATTATTATTATTATTATTAATATACTCAATGTGATGTAAAATTTTCTTTTCAGTTTTATGGATGTATTTCAAGTGGAAAAGAAGCAAAGGTTTATCTTGCTTTAAAGAATCTTAAACCTGTGGTGAAGCGTTATGCCATTAAAGTTTACTTTCAAACTAATTTGATTTTCAAACGCAGAGGGAAATATACAGATGGTAATTTTAAGTAAGTCGTCATTTCATCTTGTTTATTTTTTTATTAAATGCACTTTTTATATTCACTATTTTGTGTAGAATATATATGATAATATAAATTTATTTTTTAGAGTTCGATCGTGGATGGAATAAAAACAATACCAAAATATGGTTCTAATTGGGCTGAGAAGCGGATATGAAATTTACACTTTATTATGAAGGATTGCCGTACCCAAACCTAAGGTTTTACGGGAAAATGTTCTTATCATGGAGTACTTGGGTACAGAGGATTCGCCTGCACCAAGATTACAGGTAAGAAAAGTATCTAGAAACTGTTTTTGTTTTGAAAATGTTTTATTAGTAGATTTTTGTTTTTGTTTTTGCCTCCTTTTGGATTGATGGCATCGTGCAAATGGATATCTATACATATACATTTATGTATACATTCACTAACTATATATATATATATATATATATAAGGGGATATTGTTCGTGTTTATGTATTTATGTTAGGAAGATTAAAAATAGCAGAAACCATTCTCAGTAATGGATAATACACCATGTGGTTTATAATCTCCCCATGTGGTGTTTAGTTTTAAGTATTATGGCTTCATTTATAGAAAAACTCTGTAGATTTTATATATATATAATAATATTGTTTCCTTTCTGTTTTAGTATTGTTATATATTTTAATACATATTCTGAGGAATTTTTAAGTCACAGAAGTATTGGAATAATTAATATTGTGACTCACTTTCTGTTATCATTCTGTTCTTGAAGACCTTATGTGAGGATTGCAACTGCAATTAAGGTCAGTCTGCATATAATTATAATGAATGTTAACTTTTATGATTTAATCTATATAAATAATATGGATTAATAAATAATGATGGTAAATTTAACTTAAACTTTTACAGTCTACTAAATTATAAAAGAACACTCAAGATAACATTGGGTCAAGGAATAAAACAAGCCCTTTTAGAAAATAGGGTGAGTTTAAGCAAATGAATGTATAATTTTGAAATGTAAATGTGATATGATAATATAATATACAATAAAGAATAGGTAAAAGCCTTTTTTAAAAAAACACACTGTTATTCCAATACCAGGCTTCTAGTACCAGGTTCTAAAACCAGGCTTCCAATACCAATATTATAATAATATAATATACAATAAAGAGTAGGTAAAAGCCTTTTCTAAAAAACACACTGTTACTTACTTTTAACAGGCTTCTAATACCTGGGAGTCATCTCTGAAATTCATATCTAGGACTTTCATATCTAGGACTTTCATATATAAGATTCATATCTGTGGCTTTGGTATCAGATTTTCATATCTGGGATTCACATCTTGGATATTGATATCTGAAAGGAAAACTATTAGTCATAAATTCAAAGCTAAGTCATTATATTGTTAATCCAGCCTCCGATTTCCTAAGACTTACCTTAACTTCTTACATGAACAACAATATTTGGAAACTACTTTCGTTTCCACTCTCGAATCTGAAATTTTAAGAATAAATAATCAATAATTGTGGTATATATCACTTTCTTATTTATTCTTTGTTTCTGTGAATTAGTTATTGGATTGTTTGTGTTGGCAGTCCATACTTATTCATTGGTACTTACTTATTTAATATCTTAAAGTCCTTTATACAGTGGATTAATTGAGTTGGTAAAACCTTCCTTCTTCCACCAATATAATATTTATAATTCTTACAAACCTAATTAAAGATAGAACTTTTTCTGGTGTGTCAAATCCCTGATTATTTACTTTTGATTAATTATATCATTCTATTCTGTGATCTATGGAAATATAATTAGATTTAATCTTCAACTTTAATATTCAGTCAAAAACCTGTGCAGTAACAACTTGGTTAATTATAGTAAATAATATACTTACAACTGATCTTCAAACTGAACATCAGGGCAAGATTTAATATAGAACAATTTATTAGTTAATGATCACAATCCTCTCCGATAGTCATACAAGTTAGCAGGCCGATGGAGTCCTAAATGACAAATTTCCTCCGTTACGGAGAAAATCTAATCTGCTCCGTATTACCCCTGATGGTGTCATATGGTTACTGTGCTGACTAGACCTTCAAACCATTATCTTCGAACATCACAAACCTAACATCTGTGAAATCTCCTATAAATTGACTTTCGTACTATTCTATTCATCGACTTTATATCTTCAAGAAAGAGCGGAGAGAGGTACCTCACAGTCGGGTACACTTGTTGAGCCCAGCGTACTTCCTCTCCGCCACATAAATAAATTAAGTGGCACCCGAACAGGGACTCTGTTTGAGTTCCTGCGCTTGCGTGCACTAGGATTGATGCTCTCGCTCACACCGTCATTATTTTTGAAATCATTGATTCTTTTAGTTTCTTCAAAGAAATCTTTCTTTTGTACTTCCATTAAACAGATTCGAAGTTGGTTGTGTGCCCTCCCAATCTTTTGAAATACTTTCCATTAAAACTTTAAAATGTCAGAAGAAACTCAACTAAAACTTGGAAACAAGTACAGGTGATGATAGCCAAGAGGCTTTGGACTTCGATCATCTCTTGCAGCTCTTGCCTTAGATCACGTATTGGAACAATCGTCTGCGTGATGATCGAGGAAATAAAAATAAATTAGAGTTGAATGTAAGGAATGAATGAAAATAAAGACAGGGTAGAAGTTGTCACTCAGGACATACCCTCAGTTAACAAATCTGACTTAAGATTCAGGTAATTCTAACTTAAAATCAGTTCCCAACTCTGATAAACCTTTCACTGAGAACGAAATGAGTACCTTATTAACTAAACTCCAATCTCAGGTGATAAGTGAAAGGAAAGTGGCTAATGTAAATTCGGTCAGTAATGCTGAACACAGAACGTTTCATGATCGAGGACAAGGTATCCCCTCTGGCTTCGATTCCCATAATTTACAAATGAATAAAAATACCACTTCTTTTTATGATCGTGAGTATAAACCTTCCTTAGTTTCCCAATCTCAACCACGATCAATGCCTCTTCTACATAATCCACCCAGTTATGTAGAAAATTCTAGAAATCAAATTCTTTCTAATTCTAATCTTCAT
Source organism: Trachelipus rathkii (assembly GCA_015478945.1). Taxonomy (NCBI): domain Eukaryota; kingdom Metazoa; phylum Arthropoda; class Malacostraca; order Isopoda; family Trachelipodidae; genus Trachelipus; species Trachelipus rathkii. Next base: position 22,757 of record JABUQX010125248.1, read on the forward strand.
TCTAATCCTAACTATCATCCTAATCCTAATCTTATTGCTAATCCTAATCTTATTCCTAATCCTAATTCTGGACTTACTCATAATTTTCTTCCTAAATCTCAACTTTTTCCTAATCCCACTCTTCGTCATGATTATATATCCCCAGGAAATTACTATAATCCACCAAAGTCTCTATTTAGAAATCCCGATATGGGTAGAGGCAATAGAGATTTTCTATCCCCTGTAAATAGAGGAGAGGCTGACTTTTCCGAAAAGTATAATAAACTGCTACAGCCTAAACGAGAACAAATATTTAGAAATCAATATCCGGAGCACCAGATGGTATCAACTGACCCTAGTGTCTATTCTGGTTGTTATCCACAAGGATATGCTCAAACACATTCTGAACGTCGTATTCCTGACGACGATGAACCTTCCATGTATTCAGGACCACACATGAAACGGAGACTTGATATGCTGGAGGAAGCCATTGTGCTTCTTACCCAGTTACTCAAGAACTCTCAGAAACTGAAAGTTGTGGATCCTGGAAAATTCAAATATGAAACGGAACAAGATCTCTTGGTCTACTTGGCTGATTTTGAAGCTTATTGTAGTTTACACTACCCAAATGCCCATCACCAATGGTTAAGACTACTTGGTCGCCAACTGGAAGGCAAATTTCTAAATATCTACCGAGAAATTATAAAAGATAATCGTGAATATTTCTCTGTAAGGGATAATCTTGTTTGTTGGTATCGAGATGAGGAAAGAAAGAAAAAGGAAGATCGAATACAGAAGTATCATGCCGCTCACCGATACCCTAATGAGAACATCAAAATGTTTGCCCTTCGGTTGGAGCGCCTAGCTAGCCAAGCATATCATGGACATGATATGAGAGATCACGATTCCCTTAGAACAGCTTTCCTTTGTAGTTTGCCTCCAAATATTGAAATGTTCGTCCGTCAATATATTAAAATGATGGAGTTGGACGGGTATAGTCGAGCTTCATGGGAAAATATAGTGAATTTCGCTGATTCTTTGGACAGCGATAACCTTGTTTTTCCAAGTTACTTGTCACAAACTAATCCACTTGAGGTCAGCCCATCAACTTCTTATCGCATTGACCAGAAAGTGGACTTACACGAATCCTTGGAGCCAGTGGTTCAGATTAATACGGCACTCCCTGGATGGACTGATGTTTTGGATCACAAAGTCGAACAACGCAAGACTAAACCATCCAAGAATAATCACCGTCCGGCCCATAAGAATAAAAGTAGCACTCCAGAACGAAATAATGGTAGTCGCTATTATCGTGACTCCACTAATAATTACAAGAACCATGATAATATAGTTCGTTCTGACCCTACTTCAAATTCACAGAACCGTCCTAAGGCTGCTGACCGGAGAAATGTTTTGTGTCACTACTGTGAAAAAACAGGTCACTCCATGGAAGAGTGTTACAAATATCTTGGAGTATGCAGTTACTGCAAGAAGAAGGGTCACGTCCGGGGAAATTGTCGTGCTAGGATTTCTTCTTCATCTTCTTCACTAAATATTAGAAAAGTAGTTTGTCCCTTTTGCGGTGGTCCTCACGCTGGGATGAGGTGTTCACACAATAGTGCTCCTCACCAGTCCCATAATCATGACCACGAGTCTTCTTCCCCTAGAACTGTTCCCTTTGAAAGAGTATATTCCCGGTCGTATTCTTCAAATCAATCGACCAATCACAGGCCTCCATCGTCCAAGCAAGTGGAATCATCCCTACCTGTAAGTAAAAATTTAAACCCTTGTTAATGTTGAAGTGCGGAATGACCCCCCTTTAAACTCCTGGTCTCCCCGGACTTGAGTCCTCTGGTGGAGAATAACCCTTTAATTGACTCAGTCAATGATGATGGAGGTATAGAAAATTGTAAAACTTCTAACATTATTCCCGAGAACTCTTCAGAACGACCTCCCGTAGAAATGAATAAACCTTTAGAAAATCCATTAAGGACGATGGTAGTCCATTGTACTCCTTTCAAGGAGGACCCTCTGATTGTTTCAGTCGCTTTAGTTCCCAACAGCTCTGGTTTCTACGGTTGTATGGTAGATAGTGGAGCTGGAATTAGTCTGATCAGCACTGAAATAACCGAATCCTACATGAGGAATTTACCATTACGACCTTCTGTAGATATAAAAGTTAATGCCATCAGTGGTCTGGTCAGAGAACATTCAGTACCTATTGACTTTTATATTGAATGTAATCTGTACTTTCATGACAGTGATTATGTATCTAAACCTGTCATTTTGTTGGTAGTTCCTCAAGAATTTATGCCTGCTCCCCTAGTTTTAGGGGCTGTCGCTTTAAAAGAAAATGACCTTCTCCCAGACTTAACTACGCGGGAGTTGGTGCATAGATCTAATGATTGTATAGAATCCGTAGCTAAGGATGAGAGTCTTAACATCCCTTTTTATAAATGTGTCACGATAAATTCCATTAACGTTCCCCCGTTTTCCTGTCAGATGGTGGAGGTAAGTTGTCCTTCATCTGAAGTCTCTGCCTTGGTTGGTTTTCAATCAGAGCCATTGGGATCTGTTGTACCAATTCCTGGTGTATTGGATTTGCGAGATTCGTGTAGGATCGCTTTATTTAATCCTTCCGATACACCTTATTATGTTAGGAAGGGTACTGTGGTAGGTAGTTTGTGTTCCTTGGAAGAAGAAGATATTCTTCAAATTAATACTAGGCCAGTAGAGGCAAATTCCGAAATCAACTTGAAAGCAGACGTATGGTCCCCCACTAAATTGGAGGAGGAGTTTTGCTTTGCGGATATTCCTATCTCTGACCTCGAAAAGGAACGATTAATCGCAGTATTATTGAAACATAAAGCGGCTCTCAGTTTCGGTGACCACGACGTTGGAGTGGCTACTAATATCACACACAATATCGAGGTAGAAACTGGTCGACCTGTGAGATTACCAGTACGTCGTTTCCAGGGTCCCTTGGCTCAAGAAATAGAAAACCAATGTCATGAACTGTTGGAGCAGGATATTATTAGACCTAGTAAATCCCCTTATTCAGCTCCTGTGGTTCCGGTCCGAAAACCTGACGGTAAATTACGATTATGTATCGATTACCGGAAATTAAATAGTGTTACTAAGACCGATTCCTTCCGTTACCTAACCTAATAGATACGATTTATAACATGTACGGTAAGGTCTATTTTACAACAATAGATCTGGTCCGTGGATATTATCAAGTATCAATGGAGCCCGAGAGTATTGAAAAAACTGCTTTTTCCACCCCATTTGCACAGTACGAATATTTAAAAATGCCCTTTGGTGTAAAGAATGGTCCGGCTACATTCCAACGTGGGATGATGTTGGCATTGGAAGAATTACCATGGTCCGAGGTTATGGTATATTTAGATGATATTATCATTCTCAGTAAAAATATAGATGATCATCTAACCACCTTGGATCGTGTCCTTTCTGCACTAGAGAAAAATGGTTACAAACTTAAACCCAGTAAAACTCGGCTTTGTCGTACTGAAGTGGAATTCTTGGGTCACCATATATCACGGAAAGGTATACTTCCCCTTCAGAAAAATCTTAGAGGAGCTTTGGAATTTCCTGTCCCCACTACGGTAAAACAATTACGCCAGTTTCTGGGAATGGTAAACTTTTATAGGCGACATATTCCAAATTGTTCCCAAATCAGTAAGCCTTTATCATGCCAGACTGGTGGTAGATCCATTAACTGGACGCCGGAGTGTCAGCAGGCCTTCGATCAACTTAAAGAGGCCCTAGTAAATCCCACCTTGTTAGGTTTCCCTGATTATAGTCCGGAGGTTTCCCCCATGGAGCTCCATGTGGATGCTTCAGACCTCGGGGCTGGGGCTTGCCTTTCACAAATTCAAGACGGCGAACGCAGGCCAATTGCTTTTATTTCTATGACCTTTAATGGGGCTCAAAGAAATTATGGAGTAATTGATAAAGAACTTACTGCTTTGCGTTGGGCTGTCAAATCTCTTAGACCTTTCCTCCGGGGCATAAAATTCATTATATATACCGACCATATGCCACTCATCTATTTACAAAATATGAGTTTGGTTGATGGAAGGTTAGCTAGGACTATGGAAGAGCTCTATGAATATGACTTCGATATCCGTCATATATCGGGCCCTAAAAATATAGTTGCTGATGCTCTTTCCCGATCTCCCGTAAATGATAATATGGAAGAACCCGAAAAGCCTTTGGATTTCATTCCTCCTGGGTTCTTTCCAATAGAAATCAGCGGAGGAGGGGACTCATTATATAAATGTTTTTCTCTTTATTTATATGGATCTGTCGAGAGACATTTAGAGGTAAGAGATGTTCTTATTGAAGAATTACAAAAGCATCCCGTAAAATATAAGCTTCAAGGTCAATTGGTTCAAAAAAGACTTCGATTATTAAAACTTCCGGGTCAATTACCAATACCAGAAGTTATTACTGCTTTTACTGATGTCTTTAAAGTTAATGTTCACATATATTATGCCCATAATAAACCTTTAATATATGGAAATAATGCTGGTGGTGAACCCTGTTATTTAAAATGTTTAGCCGGGATTCACTATAATTATCTGCTAGTTACTTCTAGTAGTGAATAAATGTTATGTCGACTCCACTGGAGTATATACGCCACCGGAGACGAACCAGTCTTTTATAACTTCTTCTCTGAGTTATAAATTGACATATGATTTTAACCTGAGGTGAAGTAAATAAGCTCAGAGAATAAAAGTTAGCTTTGCTTCATCTATTTAAAAATTTTTTGCAATTCAATTTACTTAAAGTTCTGTTGTTTATCTACTGACTGAAAAATTAATATAAAATACTTAGCCAAATAACTTATCTTGAAAAACTTTAACCAGATAAGTTACCGAAAAAAAATCTTATTCCTATCTTTATTAATCTCTTAAGCAAACTTACTTCTGAACTATTGTTCTAAAAAACCTCTTCATCTATTGAAAGTTGTTTGAATGTATGTTGCCAGTTGTGCTTGAGAAAAAAAAAACCCTCCTAGTATAAACGATTCTTGTATAATTGATCTTTGTGTGTCTGGATTATGTATGATGGCAGACTAAAGATTAAATTATTCAACTACAGATCTAAAGAGTCTTGTGTAAATTGATTTCCCCTACTTTATTTAACCAACAATGGTTAAATATATATACAGCATACATATATACTGTATGGTTTTAATTCCTCTAGTAATTGTGGAGATATTCATCGAAAACCGCGTACCTCAAAGAACTTATATATATATATATATAAATTTATATATATATCTATTATATATATATATATATATATATATATATAACTATATATATACTATATATATATATATATATATATATATATATATATATATATATATATATATATATATATATATATATATATATATATATATATATATATATATATTGTGAACTGTATATATATATGTACTTATTGTACATATATATCTACCAGTTCTCCGGCTCCAACGAGCTTGTCATGTTCATGACAGGTTGTGGAGTGGGAGAGCTTTAAAACTTATATTACAGATTTTCCTGGTTCCTGAAGGAGATATGGGAGGTTCTAATGATCAATCCAGGCTGGATGAGTAGATTTTCCCTCTTCGCAATCGTAGGACACAATGGATAAGTAATTGAGGAGTATATGAGGAAATACAAATAATCAGGAAAAAGACTTCCTAGATTGTTTGTATTTTCGAAATAAAGTATACCATGATCCTAATCAAAAAAGGTCTTTGTTAATGAGGTATGCCGGTGGTTTCGATGAACAATTATGGTAATTTTCCAAGCTGATAATTCTGACTATGGAAAGTTTAGATTAATACCTTTAATTTACCTTTAATTTATTTTACAAGCAAATTTTATAAATTTAAATTTGTTTTTTTTTATAATTAGTCAATTTCTCAATAATTAATGTTACTTCTGATTTTACCAATCAATAAGTACAATTGAGAAATGGAGAAGGTTAAAATGATTTAGTTTTATTCTAATTCATTTTTTCGCTTCGTGACAGTTATCATGTAATAATTACCTTAGCGTAGGGAATATTAGTTCATGCATTTTATGTAGGATTGGAAATTTTGTGGTGGCTTATGTATTAACATATATATTGATGCTTTTCAGAATTGATTGAATAACTACCTGGAATTTGATTTTTCAAACCATTTTCAAAGATGCCTTTGCTTTTGGCCATCGGATCCTCTGAAGTATCCTTATTTCGGAACCAAAAGAAGTATCTCCGAAATCAACATGGAGTAGCCGTACGGGCTGACTATGCCTCTGGACGTAAAATCTCGTCTTGTATATCCCGAGTTCAAACTTTAATGACTCCGGATGTCAAAAACATAATAATATGGGCTCTAACGACCACCGCTTGGCAAAGGAAGGAGTTAAAAAACGTTGACCATGATGTAGCCACGGTGTTTGAACCTGTAAAGGATGTATCTTTGGAGAAAATACCTGACATAATGGAAAAAATCACAGAAGTAACCAAAAAGATCAATCCTCAGGCTAAAGTTTACCTCTTTATCCCGCCTTTTCAGGATATGCACGCTTTTAATAAAAAGCGTATTATTCGCGATTGGGGAAGCAAGTATAGCAAATATACTTTGGATGACCCTGAACTGTCTCCTGAAAAGATGAGAGATCACGCCATTCACAGTTTTAAACTGTTTGAGTCCTTAATGGAATCTCAATATACATGGACAGATAAAAATATTATCCGAGGAAACGACATTCTGGACTTTTATCATGGCAAACATGAAAAAAAGGATGAAGATCTTCAAATAACCCCTCATGCTAAATATCTCAATAAGGAAATACTAATATTGAACTCTCCTATGTTGTTGGACGGTTTGCACCCAAATCGTCTATTTTTGGTAAACTTCATGGAAAAGATTGGACATCTGTTTAAAATAAATAAAATTGCTGTGAGGTATGAACCTTACACACCTTTACAAGGTCAAGCAAAGAAAGGTGAGAAGAGACGCCCTCGTCCCATGGTTGCCATTCCTACTAGAGAAACTGGACGGATGGACCAAAATTATTTACCACCTTTACCTGTTACCAATATTGTCCCTAATTATAATGTTCCTGTGGACTATACCCCCGAATATCCTCAATCTGGTAATCGGCAAAGCAATTTTTCATCATCATTCCCATCAAATTACTTCCCTGATTCAAATTCTTATGCACAGAATTATCCTATACAGGACCCTAATTTTTCATGTAATAATAAGTCCCAATCTGGATGTAACCCTAACCAATTTCCTATTATTGATCCTTTGTACCAACCTTCCTGTAGTTACGCTTCAACTGGTTCATGTAACTCGTCTACTTTACCTAATTATCCATCAACTGCTTTCTCAAATTTACCTGGTTATAATTCAACTGCTTCAGGTAACTCGGCTAATGTATCTGTTTGTAATCCTGAAACCACTCTGGATCCCCAGATCAAACTGGTACTGCGTACAAGTTTGAGATGGGCAATGGACCGGATCAGGTGGAAGGATATGAATGAAAATCAACGGCAGATGACTTCAATATTGTGGGCTCAAGAGTTTGAGGATGAAAAGAAGTCCTTTGCTAATCTTTCTTCTTTGAACACCGCTCCAATATTGTAAACCATAATTGTAAATATATTTCTTTGGTAAACATTGGATTTTGTATTATATATAGTATTAAGAGAGTCCTGAGTATCCTTCTCTACGGGTCTGTACTACACTCTTTGCCTCGACACTCCCGTCTTTCTTTGGAACGACGTGGAAAATGGAGGTGGGGGGTTTAGATTTAGTGGGGGAGGATATAAGGGAGATCTTGTTCATGTCTTATGTATAGATACTGGGAAGATTAAATATGGCTGGAAATTCTCAGAAATAGAGAAATACACCATGTGGTTTCGCAACCCTACTACGTGGTGTTTAGTTTTAAGTATTATGGCTTCATTTATAGAAAAACTCTGTAGATTTTATATATGTTATAATGCTTTCTCTTTTTGTTCTAGTTATTTTTATATATTGTAATATTTATTGATGAATCTAAAGCCACAGAAAGCATTAGAATAGGCAAATATTTATTGTGGCTCACTTTCTGTTATCATTGTACCAAAAGCTTTTCTTGAAGACCTTATATGCGGATTTTAGATTCATCTAAGGTCAGTGATACAAAGATATTTAACCATAATCTTATTTATTGTACAATACTTTATAAATTAATATGTTATAACTATATTGGTAACAATAATAGTAAACTTACCTTAAACTTTTACAGTTTATAACTCATAAAGAATACTCAAGAAAACCTTGGGTAAAGGATTAAAACAAGCCCTTTTAGAAAATAGGGTGAGTTCGTAAATAAATGATGATGTAGTTTATATTATAAGATAATTGATTGAAAATAATATATAATAAAGAGTAGGTAAAAGCCTTTTTTAAAAAAACACACTGTTACTTACTTTTAACAGGCTTCTAATACCTGGGAGTCATCTCTGAATTCTAATACCTGGGAGTCATCTCCGATTCTTGGATCCTTATTCTATCCTGAAATCCATTCTTGGATCGTGATACCTGAAAGAAAAACTATTATTCATTAATTCAAAGCTAAGTCATTATATTGTTAATCTAGCCTCCGATTTCCTAATACTTACCTTAACTTCTTACATGAACAATATTTGGAAACTACTTTCGTTTCCACTCTCGAATCTGATATTAGAATTCTATGAAGCTTTCTTGAGCTATTGTAAATAATATATCGAAATAGATTTTTAAGAATAAATAATCAATATTTGTGGTGTATATCACTTTCTTATTTATTCTTTGTTTCTGTGAATTAGATACTGGATTGTTTGTGCTGGCAGTCCATACTTATTCATTGGTACTTATACTTATTTAAACTCTTAAAATATTTTATGCAGTGGATTAATTGAGTTGGTAAAACCTTCCTTCTTCCACCAATATAATAGTTATAATTATTACAAACCTAATTAAATATAGAACTTTTTCTGGTGTGTCAACATCCCTGATTGTTTACTTTTGGTTAATTATATCATTCTATGATCTATGAAAATATAATTAGATTTAATCTTCAACCTTAATATTCAGTCAAAACCTGTGCAGTAACACCTTGGTTAATTATAGTAAATAATATACTTACAACTGATCTTCAAACTGAACATCAGGGCAAGATTTATATAGAACAATTTATTAGTTAATGATCACAATCCTCTTCGATAGTCATTCAAGTCAGCAGGCCTACGGAGTCCTAAAGACAAATTTCCTCCGTTACGGAGATAGCCTAACCTGCTCCGTATTACCTCTGATGATGTCAGGTGGTTGCTGTGCTGACTAGACATCCCAACCATTATTTTTTGAACATCACAAACCTAACATCTACGTAATCTCCTATAAATTGACCTTTCGTAATCTTCTATTCTTCGACTTTGTATCTTCAAGAAAGAGCGGAGAGAGGTACCTCACCGTCGGGTACACTTGTGGATCCCAGCGTATACTATATATATACTATATATATTATATATATATTATTATAATAATATATATATATATATATATAATATATATATATATATTATATAATATATATAATATATTATATATGTATATATAGTATATTATATATATATATATATATATATATATATATATATATATTTATATATATATTATATATATATATATAATACTCATATATGTATATATATATATATATATATATATATATATTATAATTTATTAATATATAATATATATATATAATATATATATATATATAATATATATATATATAGTATATATATATATATGTATATATATATATATATATTATATATAATATATATACTATATATATATATATATATATAAATTATATATATATATATTATACACTTGCTCATGCAACATGCACAACCTACACCGCAACCTAAGTTCAGTCAATTTCCTAAACAAAGGTCAAATAAGCCAACTACTACAAAAGCAAAAAACAAGTTAGCTAAGGTACATGCCAACCACCACTACAAGCTTAATAAGTTTTTTCTTCTGTTTTGCATTCCATGCATAGTTGTATCGTTTTTTTTTTTCTCTTTTTTAGGACCACTTCGGGCTCAGAATGGTACCCCTCGCATACGACCGTTTGCCCGCACGAAGAGCGAGCAAAGGACCACTGAGGTGGATTTCCGGTTAAAATCTTCCCCACCTCTATCACCTACCAGCACCAAGTGTGCGAAGTTACACAACTCCATGATCCCTAAATCTCCATCCCCTCGTATTTACACGACTGTGTATCTACAGGGGAGAACTGTCACTCACTTATATACAGAGTTCAGAGTTCTTACGAAACGGACGGGTAACGTACGTGCCAGGCGAGAGTCTTCGAAAAGCTTCAGAACCGAAGACAAACATGGAGCTTAGCCCTATCCACCGGCGGCACTGTTAAAGAACCGCCATATCGTCGCACTGCCTTCCACCAAGCGCACTCTAGCAGTTTGAAAACCCTTAAATGAGAATTCGTCGCGGTCGGAAAATCCACCCTAGAGCTTCACGGGACCGCGACGGACCCTCACTATGGCATCTCGTCAATGTGGGGTTCATCCCTTGGCCCAGGTGGGCCACAACCATACCCCCTCACAAAACCCCGCCATTCACCCCTATTATGCACCTTCCTTCTCGCCTCTGCCAAAACTCAACATTTCTCTCCCCCAGGCATTCCTTTACTGACACAATCCACTTTTTTCTTCGGTCTCCCAGCCGGTCGATTCCCAGCACTCTCACCACTATACATCCGCTTAACCAACCGACTATCATCCATCCTTTCCACATGACAAACCATCCCAACGTACTTTCATTTATTTTCTCATTTACTCCTTTCTTCACAACACACAACTCTCTAATACGTTCATTCCTCGTTTTATCAATTTTTAATAACAAGCCCTAGATCCTAAATTGTCCATCTAAACCCATTGTACTTTAGATCTATTGCCTCTTATTCCAGACCATAGTCTCACTATGACCATATTAACAAATGTACAACATTCCTCTGTAAGACCCTAGGCACTCAAGACTTAGTCCCTTTACATTCACAAACGATTTTAATTTGCACCAGCCACCTTCCTGCAATTCACAATTTTCCTATTTTACACTCTGCATCATCCGTTCCTTTTCACCAAACATATTTTCCTAAAATATTTTAAACTCAGCTGCTCACATCTAACATTAACTCACACCGATGACTGTCCATCTTACAACCATAAACCTACTCTTATCTACGTTTACTTTCAAACCCCCCTTTTCATACACCGCCAAATTCTCTCCTACCAATTCCTCTCAAAACTCTCTTCGATCATTACACAAAACCAAATTATCCCCAATAATAGGTTAGGTACCAGCCACTCTCTCAATTGTTCCATTCTAATTTAATTCCATTCCATTTCCATTTTCAACAAAATTCCTTGCCCCCCCCCCCTTCCTCTCTCCAATTCTTTCATAACTCATCCATATACAGATTGAATAACCAAAAGAGACATAACACATCCCTGCCTCACTCCGTTGTATTAATATTAAACCAATCACTTTCGAATCACCATTTTATTCTTACACACGCTTCACTATCGCCATTACAACCAACACTATATATCACTACACCTGCCATAGAGCTTCCCTCTATTAATCCTATCATACGCATGTTGCAAATCCAGTAAAACCTAAATAACATTTATTTTCTTCTTCCTCATTTACTCACTTATTTGTTCAATGGAAAAGATTGATCCACAACCTCCTCTACCACTTCTAAAGCAACCTTGTTCTTTCACCAATCAGTCCTTTAGTCACTCGACTCACTCTTTCGACCAAAATACCTGTATATCTTCCCCTACAACACTCATGAACTAATTCCCCTATAATTCCTACAGTTACTTCTTATCCCCTTGCCTTAAAATAAGGTTTACTATTATGCCTCTCCTTGCAATCTCTCGGAACTATCACTCTATAATGCTTTGTTTCATAACTTCCATATCTAATCAATCACCCATTCTCGCCTCGGTTCTTGATCATTTCACCAGTAATTTCATCTATACCTTGTAGATTTACCATTCTTCAACTTTCTCACTCTACCTTACATCTTCCTTACCAAAATACCTATTCCTTCTTGCAACATCAAACCCACACACATTTACTATCACCTTTCATTCTGCCAATTTATACAGATTTCGA
>JABUQX010125249.1:0-5000 GCA_015478945.1 Trachelipus rathkii
ATTTTTCTTCTGCTCAGATACTCCCGTTATATAGGTCTTATTCGCCCTGTATGGAATACTGTTCCCTCATTTGGGGTGGATCCGGTTTCCACTCTCCTTTTGTGATAGAGTTGAAAGCTAAGGCTAAAGAGGCTTATAAACTGTCCATACTTCTCTGACCCCTTGACCCTCTTTCTCTGGGTCGTGACGTAGTGTTTCATCTTCTTTCTATAGGTATTACAACGGCAGGTGCTCTCCGTGAATGAACTCTCCGCATTCCTCCAGCCCACGCGTCCCCCTGTAACACAAAGAGGTGCCTTGTCTCTCATGAAAATTGTGTAAATATTGGAGATTCAAGGATCACTCGTTGTGGTACCTCCTCTTTCCAGCCACATCTGTTTTTAGGAACTCCTTGCCTTCTTTTATTTTCCCCGAAATATTTAATCTTCCTCTATTTAAAGTCGCCGCGTCTCGCACATCCTGAAGGGAAACTGCTTAGGCAAAACTGGGTGGTTACTCCATTTATTCAATTTTATTTTATTTAATGTAATTTTTTTATTATTTATTTTTTTATTTTATTTTTTTTTTTTGGCCCCTCTTTTGAAAAGGCATTGCCGTGAGTGGTGGTATCATGTAAAAATATATATATATCTATGATATATATATAATATATATATATAGTATATATTATATATATATCATATATATATATATAGTATATATATATATAATATATATTATAACTTATTATTAATATATATATATATAATGATATATATATATATATATATATATACCCGTGTTTCCAGAATGCAGGACGCTTGGACCCAACTCTTTTGCACCTCACCAATCTCTTTTCCCAGGTCCTCCAATTTTGGAAAAAAGTTATATATTAATTAATCTTGAAAATTCAATAATTCTCAATTATGGTCAAGAACAAAAGCTTCTGAAGCCCGTTCAGGGGAGAGTTTTGCTTATCTTCTCGCGTAATATAGTCTTGCAACATTGAAAGACCTCATAGCTACATCTGTGAAGGCATTGCGAAAATTCCCTTGACGACTCTGCATGATGTGGAAAACTTTACCAATTATCATTCCACAAGACCAGTGTATCTTTATCTGATTCCAAGCTTTTTCTCTTTTGATAATTCTTCGATCAATGATAGAATGTCTTTTGACACCTCTGAACAAGACTCTTTCATCGCTGCTAGAACCAAAAATACGTTCATGGATTCAAGTGATCGCTAACAGATGGTAATTGCGTCTCTGTTTGTGTGATCTTTTTTTGCTTTTATTGGCTGGTGAAATTCTGCTTAGAGCATTTCACACAACATAGACATCCTAAATTATTTTAAATCCTCCCTCTGTAAACAGTGGTTCAGAATATTTGTATCAGGATTTAGAAAAGCTGCTAATATTGTACATGCGTCATCCGTTTTGCAGAGTTGAAAATCTAGTATCTAGTCTTCAGCCTGAATGCTTTGTCATCCTTGAAATTCCCTTGCTTTTAATATATATATATATATATAATTATATTATATATATTAATATATATATATATATAATAATATAACATATATATATATAATATATATATATAATATATATATATTATAAATATAATATATATATATATAAATAATATATAATAATATATATAAATAATATAAGTACTATAATATATATTATATATATAAGTAGTATGGCGACAGTTTCTCATAATTCATAAATGAATACTATCAACTATCCGCGCAAAAAATTAATGCGGAATGAGGGTTGCGGATCGGAAGTGAAAAGGGGCGGATGATCCGCATATTCGGATCGGTTATTGCACACCTTCTACTAATATATAATATAATATATAATAAATATTATATAATATATATATATATATTATAATAAATAAAATATATAATAGTATATAATTATATATAGTATATATAAAATAATAATATATATACATATATACATATATATATATATATAATATATATATATAATATATATAAATATATATAAAATATATATATTATATATATATATATATATTTCACATTTTTGGATGCTTCTTAATTATGGTTTTTATAACATCTTTTATAGGGTCTGTATTTAAAGGAGAAAAGAAGAAAGAGAATGCGTTTTCCTCGATCGCTCATCATTTTCTTCAGATAGACATTTCATTAATGTCCTTTCAAATTGCATCCCAGTTTCATCGTTTTATAAAAGCACATTAGTGATTAATATATATAATATAATATATATATAATATTATATAATTAATTATATATATAATATAATATAAATTATCGAATATATATAATATATATATATATCAGTATCGTTTTTCACTGCAATAAGTCAGCAGTTTGAAAAATATATATTCTCATCGCTATGGGACTCAGTTTCGAACCCGAGTCTCTCGCTAGTTGGTATATCAAGAACTTTAGCACTTGACCACGATTCGATCGTGTCAACTGGTAAAACACTTGCGTTCCCACAGCTAGGCTCAGTTCAAAAACCCATAGAAGATAATATATATAATAATATATATATTATAATAATATATATTATAGTAATATATAGATATATATATATATATAATATATTATTATATACTATATTAATATATATATATTATTATATATATTGTATAATATATAATATTAATAAATATATATATATATAATAATATATAATATATATTATATATAGTTATATATAATATATATATAATATATATATATTATTTAAATAATATGATATATATATAATATTATATATAATATATACAATATTAATATATAAATAATATAATAATATATATATATATATATAATATATAGTTATAAGATATAATATATATTATATATCATATAATATAATAATATATATATAATATTTACTGTATATATATATATATATATATATACTATATATATATAATAATATATATTATTTATCTCTACACAATATCTAATTAAGATGAAAGACTATAACTGGTATGTATAATATATTATAATAATATATATATAAAAATATATATATATATATATATTATATATATATATAATACATATATATATATATATATAGTAGTTATCTAATATAAGCCTGTCAGCGACGTACATTGAGAGTATGCTAGGTAGCCTCTTCCTAATCAACGGACAACTGATGATGATATATATAATATATATATATAATATATAATATATATATAATATTAATTATATATATAATATATATATTTTATATATTATATATATATATAATTAAAATATATATAAGTATAAATATATATATAAATAATATATATATATTAATATATATATATATATATATAAAGTAATTATATATATATATATAATTTATTATATAATCTATATATACATTTAACTTATAACAGGATATATTATAAGATAATATATACCTGTATAAACTTACGATACATATATAAATAATATAACTAATATTATATATTACTATAATAATAATATATGATAATATATATATATATATATATATATATATATCAATATTTCTTTTAATATTTTTTAGAATTTATTTTATTATTGTATTTATCAACATTTTATTATATAATAATAAATACTACTATCTGTTCCTATAGATAGAGAAAGACACAATACTCAGGCGCGCCTGGGCGAAAAAATAAGTTATTAAAAAAAGGTCATTATATTTATAAATATATTGAAAACTAATTCGCAATGCTTAAGTCCTCAGTTTGATTATAAGTTTAACGCTAGTGGTTGTGGTGTTTTTTTATTAGTTTTTAAATAGCCATATAGTAGTAATATAGTACATATTTTTTTTATAGGTATTATATATATATAGTATATTATTATATTATGTTTGGTATAATAATATATATATATATATATATAAATATAATAATATATAATATATAGTATATATATAATATAAATAGTATATATATATATATACGTATCTATATTATATATTATATATATATATATTATATTACATATGAACTACTATATATATACTTAGAGGCTATATCATATATACGATATATAATATATATATAGATATATATATATATAATATAATATATAATATATTATATAATTATAAATAAACCCTATATATATATACATATAAGTATATTATATAGTATATATATATATATATAATATAAATAATATAATATCTATAATACTATATATAATATATATATATATATATAGTATCTATAGTATATATTATATTAGGGAGACGAGAAGAAAACGTGCATAATGAGGAGTGAATGATCATCCCCCCAATATGCACGTTCTTCTCGTCTCATATATGATATCCTTATTATATAATATATATATTATATATATATATCTATATATATATATTTATACTATATATTAATATATATTTATATATATAGTATGAGAGGCGAGAAGAAACGTGTATTAATGAGAGTGAAGTGATGGTTTGTGGAGAGGTATGACTGTAGCCCACCTGGACCAAGGGACGAACCCTACAATTGAGGAGATGCCTATAGTGAAGATCCGTCGCAGGTCCCGGAGCCGCTAAAGGGTGGATATTTTTTTTTTTTTTTTTTCGACTGCGTAGAGTTCTCACTTAAGTTATAGAAGGGGCAGGTAATACTGGGCTTTCTTTCGACTTGCGCTTATTTCTTCCCTACTTTCCTCTTCTCCAAGGCAGCGACCACTTACCCCAGTTGGAAGAAGAAGGGGGGTGATGGTTTAAAATCGTATATTATATAAAATAATATAATATATATATTATATATATATGATATATATATGATAATATAATATTATATATATATATCTCATATATATATATAGATTATATAGATATAGGCGGCTCGTGGTCTAAATTCTTGAGTAGGCAAAATATATATTATATATATATTATTACTATATATATAATATATATATATATATATATATAATAATATATATAATATATAATATATATATATATAGATAAATATATATATTATATAATATATATAGTATATATATA
>JABUQX010125249.1:17500-38490 GCA_015478945.1 Trachelipus rathkii
TAGCCTTTACACATGCTACTGCGATATTAATAATCTTGATGAATTCTTCAACAAAAATGAATAAAGGTGTATTATTTGCACCTCCGGCCGGAATACAAGCAATGTATTGGTCTCTATTCGGGTTACGAATAAATATAAATGACACATCGCCGGGAACAACGAAGGTTCTCGTAAAGATATCACCAACAAGCTTAGCTGTAGGGTGAGACATCACTGTACCAGCATAGTAAAAAATGACTTACCGATGAAACTCGAGTGGATAAACAGTTCCCAAATGCAATGAGATTCTTTCTTTCAGCCAATCAGAAGAAAGTAAACAAGAATATGACGTATAAACGAACATTATCGGTTGAAAAAGTCTATACAATATAGCATGTACAGCTTTGTTTAAACATGAAATTGTAACAGAAGCAAAAAAGAGTGATAACAATAATAATTTCATGTACAGGTCTTAAGCCTGAGTTGTTTTCTGTTCGTGTTTGTATTTTCATGTTCTGGCTTTACGTTCGATTCGTTTTCTGTTCGTATTTGTATTTTCATGTTTAGGCCTTAAAAGCAATTCGCATCACGTTTGTATTTGTATTTCCTATTTCATTAGGGTTATTAGATACCGGTCGAGAAGTTGCTCAAACTCCTCCTCCTTTCGAAACATTACGCAATCCCTTTGATTCTTGTTTGTCACAGGGTTAATATACCAAATTCATTGAACTCATTTTGTTTTTGCTAATGTCTTTATTCTTTTTAGGTTTATAACATTAGCATAGTAATTTTTAACAAGACCTAATAAAAATTTATCAAAACATAACCTATCTATCATACTGATCAACGAATAAATACTAATTTATGCAGTGGTGTCAAATTATCTCTGTCTGATGCGCTGTTGCCGAACTTACCAATCTCACATATTTTATAACATCTATTACATACCAATGTTGATTTGATATTAACATAGTAATATTTATCATATATAACCTAATTAACAAATTAAACTACGAATAAATGCTAACATAAAGTTTTAACATTAGTAAACCTAACAAAATATATTGGTTTATTTTAATTTTATTTATTTAAATTTATTTTCAAAATTTTTATTATTTTTAGTATTGTTTATATATATATATATATATATATATATATATATATATAATATATATATATATATATATATATATATATATATATATATATATATATATATATATATATATATATATATATATATATATATATATATATATATATATATATATATACAATATATATATACAAAAATAACATACATATAAATATATATATATATATATATATATATATATATATATATATATATATATATTTATATATATATATCTAATAACTAATAATAATAATAATATAATATATATATATAATATATATATATATATATATATATATATATTTTAAAACTTTTATTTATTTTTTATTTTATTTGTTTAAAACATTTAATTTTTACTACAATTTTTTTCTTTTTATGTTAATGTAAAAAAAATTGGCGTCTTACAGACCCTAAAGCAGTAAATCAGTAAATCAAACCACCTATCCTTCACCTCCCACACATTCTTGATCTATTTCTCCATTGATCTATTGATTCAAATAATATTTAAACCTTAATTTTTATATAAACATAACATAAAATAAGTTCTTTGAATAAAATATCAGAGTAACTTTAACAAAGTTACCTACTTAACAACAATAAGTAACTAACATTACCTACAAAACGTAACCAATTTACACTTTTCCAAGCATATCGCTAACATATCAATGTTAATATTACATTAAAATTGTAATATTTAAAAAAAATTATCATAACCTTGCCATAACTATCATAATGTCCAATGAATAGATGCTAACATAACAAAGGTTTCACATCAATAAAGCTAACATAACATAACCTGAACTAAGAACATACGTTATCAGCTTATAACACCTTTGTGAGCGTGATGGTGTTGGATAATTCTTCACTGCTTATAACAATATAATGATAATAACTGCTAAATACACGTACAAAGTTTATTATTTACACACCGGTAAGCAGTATACCATAAGTACACCGCAATTATAATTCTAACATATCAAAGTAATTTTAACATTAATCAAAAGTAGAATATTTAACTCAAAAAGTTTATCGATTAAATTATATACCGTAACCTACTAATCGTTCCAAGCGAGTATAAATAGATTATATATGCTTACATATAACAAGTGAGTTTTTCAAACATCATAAATGACTAACATATAAATAACCTAACCTAAGAATATAAAGTACAACCAAAAACTGACATACCTTACACATGAATAAACTGATAACATTAACACAAAGTTCACTACTTAACAACCAATTAATATTAAACATTACATTAAAAATAAGTTCCTTGTATGAAACATATAACATAAAATATATACTATAACTTTTATTTTTATTTAACTAAATCAAAGTTTGCACAGCAATAAGCCTAACATAACTATTCCAATGGTCTTATAGCACATTAAGGGACCATAAACATAATCACTTAGACATACCTTTACAAACGAATAAACTGCCAAACATTATCAAAATTATCTGCTTATCAACAGCTAACTAACAAACCCTGTAATTATGATATACAATTATCATAGTAATATTAACAAAACTTATCCCTTACACACGAATAAATTGCTAACACAGACAAAGTTCAAAGCACTGCACAATATTGGTAAAGCAGCTAACATCACGCATATTTTTAACATATCGTTAATTTTTGTTAAACATAGAGATATTTTACAAAAGTTTTATCAAAATCTTTACCTAACTTCATGCGGCCTCGGCGAATACATGTACTACTGACAAAGTTTTCCATCATAAGCTACATGTATAACCTAACTAAGAATATAATGTACTACACACACAACCTAACATACCTTATGCACGAATAAACTGATAACATTAACAAAGTTCTCTACTTAATACAGTAAGTAACTAACATTACCTACAAGCTCACCTAAACTAATAAAAAAATGTAATTAAACAAACCTACCGTACTTATGTAAGAATAACCTGCTGACATTAACAAAGAGTCCTATTTTATAACAGCAGTAAAGTAACATGACATTTACCATACAAAATGTAGCCTATTCACACTTTTTCAAGCAATCTCTAGCAATCATGTTAATTTTACTTTACATCAGTAACTTTTAAAAAAAATATCATAACCTTACCTAACTATCATAAGTCTCAACAAATAATTGCAAACATAACAAAGTTTTATCCTCAGGAAAGCTAAGCTAAAAAACATAACATACCTTACATAGGAATAACAGGCTAATATTACCAAAGATAACAAACCCACCGTACCTTATGTAAGAATAACATGCTAACATTAACAAAGAGTCCCATAATACTTTAAACAACAAGTAAGTAACTGACATTACCTACAAAATGTAAGCTAAATTCAACTTTTTCATCGATCTCTAGGCATATCAATTGTTAATTTTACTTTAACAATAGTAACTTTTAAAAAAAATATATCATAACCTTACCTAACTATCATAAGTCTCAACAAATAATTGCAAACATAACAAAGTTTTATCCTCAGGGAAAGCTAAGTCTAAAAAACATAACATACCTTAGCATAGGAATAACAGGCCCAATATATCACCAAATGTGTCCCTACTGATGACAGGAAGGTAAGTAATGTCTACAATTGCTAATACAAACCACAAATCTATCCACTTTGTTTCCATAACCCAATAATAATGTAATTTTAACAATAAATTTAACAAACAAATTTATCATAGCCTATCCTAACTACCGCACTGACAAACTAATAAATGGTAATTTAAACTAAAAACATAACATACCTAACATACGTAACTTGGGAAAAACTGCTTTTATTAACAAAGTTCTTTGCTTATCAACGACAAGTAACTAACATTGGCCATAAAACTTAGTCTATCTCCCATTTTCTAGCAATCTTTAACATATCAATGTTAATTTTACATTAACATAGTAATATTTAACAAAAATTTATCATATCATAACCTAACTAACATACTGAACTACGAATAAATGCTAACATAACAAAGTTTTAACATCAGTAAAGCTGACAAAGTATCACCTAAACTAAGAAGATAACATACTTTACATAGGAATAAACAGCCAACATTAACAAAGTACACTGATTAATATCAGCAAAGTAACTACCATTGCAGCACAAAACGTAACATACTCCCCTATTTTCTATCATAACAATTCTAATTTAACATCATCATAGTAATAATTAACAAAAATTTATCCTATCACAACCTAACTAATACACTGAACTACGAATGAATGCTAACTCAACAAAGTTAACAGATATCAGCATAAACAAAGAACCTAACATAACTATCATACTTACCAAAGAATAAATGCTAACATAACAAAGTTCTAACATCAGTAAACCTAATATAACATCATTTAAACTAAGAACATAACATACCTAACATATATTGCGTACGAATAAACTGCCATCGTTTACAAAGTCATTTATGTTTTTTCAATATTTAATAAAGTTCATAATGGAATACATCTTCCTCCGAGAGAAGCCCCATGGAGGATTAAACTTTGATCAGGGGTAAAGTTCCATTTGGGGGGTCACCACCGAAGGTTATGTAAGCAGGCTTTGTGGACTCAACCCGAAGGGTCGAGGTCTTACCCCTCCTTCATAATTACAGGTTTGTTAGTTAGCTGTTGATATGATGGTAAAAAATGTGTATACCAAATTTCATCCTTCTATGTCAATTTACAAGATTTTGGATTTTGTTAATGAAAGCAGTTTATTCATAAGTTAAGTATGTTGGGTATGTTATGTTCTTAGTTTAAATTAGCATTTATTAGTTTGTCTGTGCGGTAGTTAGGTTAGGTTATGATAAATTTTTTTGTTAAGTTTTGTTAAATTAGCATTGATATGTTGGTTGGAAAAGTAGGGATAGATTGTGTTTTGTATGCAATATTAGCTACTTTACCTTTGATATGTAGGGGACTTTGTTAATGTTAGCGTATTATTCGTATGTAAGATATGTTATGTTTTTTAGTTTAGTTTTTCTGAGGATTAAACTTTGTTTTGTTTGCAATTATTCGTTGGGCCTTATGATAGTTAAGTAAGGTTATGATATATTTTTTAAAATATTAATATGTTAATGTAAAATTAACATTGATATGCTAGAGATTTGCCTGAAAAAGTGTGAATAGGTTACATTCTGTAGGCAATGTCAGTTACTTACTGTTGTTAAATAGGACTCTTTGTTAATGTCAGCAGGTTATTCTTACATAAGGTACGGTATTTTTGTTGTTTAACATTTTGTTATTAGCTCAGGTGAGCTTGTAGGTAATGTTAGTTACTTACTGTATTAAGTAGAGAACTTTGTTAATGTTATCAGTTTATTCGTGCATAAGGTATGTTAGGTTTGTTGTTGTACATTATATTCTTAGTTTAGGTTATGATATGTTACCTTTATTGATGTGAAAGCTTTGTCATGTTAGGATTTATTCGCCGGGCCGTATGATAGTTAAGTAAGATGATGATGATTTTTTGTAAAATATCTCTATGTTTAACAAAATTTAACCTTGATATGTTAAAAATATGCTTGATGTTAGCTGCTTTACCAATATTGTGCAGTGCTTTGAACTTTGTCTGTGTTAGCAATTTATTCGTGTGTAAGTGATAAGTTTTGTTAAATATTACTATGATAATGTATCATAATTACAGGTTTGTTAGTTAGCTGATGATAAGCAGAGAACTTTGATAAAGTTGGCAGTTTATTCGTATGTAAGGTATGTCAAGTATATTATGGCACGTTATGTTCTTAGACCATGTAATGTAATGTTATTTTTATTGCTGTTCAAATTTTGATTAGATAAAAACAAAATGTTTTCAATATATTTTTATATTTTGTTCATACAAGGAACATATTTTTATGTAATGTTTAATACAAAATAGCTTTTAAGTAGGGAACTTTGTTAATGTTATCGGTTTATTTGTGTGTAAGTTATGTTTGGTTTGTTGTTGTACATTATATTCTTAATTTAGGTTATGATATGTTAACTTTATTGATGTGAAAACTTTGTTATGTTGGCATTTATCCGCTGGACCGATGATAGTTAGGTAAGAATATGATAAATTTTTGTTAAATATCACTATGTTAATTTAAATTAACCTTTATATGTTAGATATATAAGTGGTTTTAGTTGCTTTACCGGTATAGTGTAGTGAGCTTTGTCGGTGTTAGCAGTTTATTCATAAGTAAGGTATGCCAGGTAAGTTATGATACGTTATGTTCTTAGTTCACGTTATGGTATGTTAGCTTTATTGATGTGAAAACTTTGTTATGTTAGCATCTATTCATTGGACATTATGATAGTTATGGTAAGGTTGTGATAATTTTTTTTTAAATATTACAATGTTAATGTAAAATTAACATTGATATGATAGAGATATGCTTGAAAATGTGTAAATTTTTTACGATTTGTAGGTAAAGTTAGTTACTTACTGTTGTTAGGTAGGTAACTTTGTTAATGTTACTATGATATTTTATTCAAAGAACTTATTTTATGCTATGTTTATATAAAAATGAAGGTTTAAATATGACTTGAATCAATAGATCCATAGATCAAGAATTGGTGGAAGGTGAAGGGTGGGTGGTTTGATTTACTGATTTACTGCTTTAGGGTCTGTAAAACGCCAATTTTTTTACGTTATGAACATAAAAAGAATAAAATTTTAGTAAAAATAAAATGTTTTAAACAAACAAAATAAAAAATAAATAAAAGTTTTAAAAAATATATATTTCTAAATGAACAAAATTAAAAATAATACAAATATGAAAAATAAATTTAAATAAATAAAATTAAAATAAACCAATATATTTTGTTACGTTTATTGATGTTAAAACTTTGTTATGTTAGCATTTATTCGTAGTTCAATTTGTTAATTAGGTTATGATATGATAAATATTACTATGTTAATATTAAATTAACATTGGTATGTCATAGATGCGATAGAACATGTGAGATTGGTAAGTTTGGCAACAACTCGTCAGACAGAAATAATTTGACAACACTTCATAGATTAGTATTTATTCGTTAAATCAGTATGATAGATAGGTTATGTTATGATAATTTTTTTTAGGCCTTGTTAAAAATTACTATGTTAATGTTACAAACCTAAAAAAATAAAAACATTAGCAAAAACATAAATTTTTTTATAATAAATTTGTTATATTAACCCTGTGACAAACAAGAATCAAAGGTATTGCGTAATTATTCGAAAGGGGAGGAGTTTGAACTTATCGACCTGTATGTAATAACCCTAATGAAATAGGAAATACAAAAACAAACGTGAAACGAATTGCTCGTAAGGCCTAAACATGAAAATACAAGTACGAATAGAAAACGAATCAAACGTAAAGCAAGAACATGAAAATACAAACACGAACAGAAAACAATTTGGGCGTAAAGCCTGTACATGAAATTATTATTCTTATAATCACTTTTTGTTTCTGTTACAATTTCTTGTTTAAACAAAGCTGTACATGCTATGTTGCATAGACTTTTGAACCAATATGGTTCGATCGTACGTCATATTCTTGTTTACTTTCTTCCGATTGGCTAAAAGAAAGAATCTCATTACATTTGGGGACTGTTTATACACTCGAGTTTCATCAGTAAGTAATTTTTCGCTGCTCTGGTACGGTGATGTCTCACCCTACAGCTCGTTGGTGATATCTTTACGAGGACCTTCGCTATTTCCGACGATGTGTCATTTACATTTATTCATAATCCGAATGGAGACCGATACATCGCTTGTATTCCGGCCGGAGGTGCAGATAATATACCTTTATTCATTTCCTTTGAAGAATTCATCAAGATTATTGATATCGCACTAGCATGTGTAAAGGCTTAGTATGTTTCATCTGATGCATCGACTCATAGTGAAATATATATCAGAAGAGAATGGTGTTCGAGAAAGAGACTGTGTTAGAGGTTCTAATAGAATCGAGGTTGTTTTCTCGTCGTGTGACAATATTAATTTCATTAATGTACGCAACTATTGGAAGCCCCTCGATGATGTCACATTCGTGCGTACCCGTATAGGGTTCACAGCTCGTTCATCTGAAAATATTACAGCTTTGGTTAAAATGAAAAACGAATTAACATCCCATCTTGATGAAGTCGACATACTTGAGGACGTAATACATATAGCTCATTGGATAATTTACAATATTTACACTGAAACATGTGGTTTACTGTATAATAGGGTATACAGAAGTATGCTAATAACTAACAATGTGGATAGGTTTACTTCTCTCTGGCATGAGAGAATGCGTGGTATTGAACCTGAATAGGCAGAAGAATGGATTAGTTCTGCAGGAGGCATTTATACTTGCATCATTTCAAAGGGTGTTGAATCTCTGGAGTGAAATATAGAACATGCTCAATTTATGTGGAACTCTATGTCCCTTGCTCAGATGAATTAATATATTTAAAATAAACTCAAAATGTTTTTATGTATTTATATAATGCCCTTTTCAATGGAAATTATGTTATAAAAATGAGAACTTATTTTATTTCCCTTATGTTAGCTTTATTAGTTAAGTTGTTAACTTTGTTAACGGTAGCAGTTTATTCGTAGGCCGGTTGTGTGTTAAATATGCTATGTTAATAGTTTAGCTTTACTGAGGATAAAACTTTGTTATGTTTGCAGTTATCCTTTGGGGATTATGATAGTTAGGCAAGGTTATGATAAATCTTTGTTAAAAATTACTATGTTAATGTAAAAAGCTTTGTTACGTTGGCATATATACGTTTATTCAGTATGGTAATTAGGCAAATTATGATAAATATTTTGTTAAATATTTTTATGGTATGTTAGGTTTGTCGTTGTACATTATATTCTTAGCTCAGGTTAGGTTATGCTATGTTAGCTTTATTAATGTGAAAACTTTGTTACGTAAGCATATATTCGTTGATCAGTATATAAAGAACTTATTTTTATGTTATGTTTATCCACAATGAAACTCGAAATATGACTTGAAACAATAGATTAATAGACCAATAGATTAATAGATCAATGGATCATGGGAGGATGGGAGGAGAGTATGGGTGGGTGGTTTGATTTACTAATTTACTGCTTTAGGGGGTGTAAAAATGCAAAATTTTTAAGTTATAAACATAAAAAAGAATAAAAATTTTAGTATAAATATATATTTTATAAACAAATAAAATTAAAATAAATCAAAATTTTGTGTTATGTTATACAAAATAGGATTTGAATCAATAGATCATCGATGGGTGGGTGGGGTGGTGTAGATGGGTTTTATTTACTGATATACTGCTTTATTGTCTGTAAAACGTTAATTTCTTACGTTATAAACATTTAAAAGAATAACATTTTTAGTTAAAACAAAGTGTTTTAAATAAATAAAATAAAAGTAAATAAAAATTTGAAAATACTTTTTTTAAATAAATAATAAAATTTAAAAAATAATTAATATTTGAAAATAAGACGCTTGACACAACTCAAGCTCCGTGCTCTTCATCCAGTCCTATTTATCCTTCCTCTTCTATGTACTCTCCAAATTTCGTCCTTCTACGGCAATTTGCAAGGTTTTGAGGCTTAGCGCCTTTACCCTGTGCGTGTAGCAACACGTAACCTACCCTGCGCCAATATTACCTTATAAGAACTAGGTATACCAAATTTCATCATTCTACGGTCATTTCCAAAGTATTGGGAACAGCCCCAACAAATAATGGGCGTAGTGTCATGTTACCTCTTCTGTATCGAGGTTACATCATAAGAAAGGTGTATATCGAATTTCATCTTTCTATGTCAATTTCTAAAGTTTTGGGGCACAGCCCCATCACCTAATGGGCGTAGTGTCCTGCTACCTATTCTGTATCGAGGATACATCATAACAAAGGCGTAAACCAAATTTCATCCTTCTACGGTCATTTCCAATGTATAGGGCCACAGCCCTATCCCTCAATGGGTGCAGTGTCATGTTACCTCGGCTGCATCGAGGTTACCTTATAAGAAAGGTGTATACCAAGTTTCAATATTCTACGACCATTTGTAAGGTTTTAGTGCACAGCCCCATCACTCAATGGACGTAGCGTCACGTTACCTCGGCTCCGTCGATGTCACCTTTTAAGAAGGTGTATACCAAGTTTCATTCTTCTATGATCATTTCCAAGATATTGGGGCTCAGCCCCAACACCCAATGGGCGTAGTGTCACTTTATCTCTTATGCATCGAGATTACCTTATAAAAAGTGTGTATACCAAATTTCATCATTCTACGGACATTTCCTGCATGGAGGGGCCAGCCCCCTCCGGGATTGCACGGCTGCTTAACCTTGTCTACGACGAGATTACGTTACCCTCAAAGGGGGGGTGCCGAGTTTGAGGAAGATACTATGTTGTAAACTCTACCCCTTTCTAAGTGCGGTGCGTTGCGGTGTGGTGGGGTGTGGTGCGGTTGAGCGTTGTGGTGCGGGTGATGGTGCAGGAACCAAGGCGGTGACAATGCTTTGAACGGCGATAATGAATATTAATTAAACACTTATTTATTTATTCATTTTATTATTATTATTTTTATTATTATTATTATTATTATTATTATTATTATTATTATTATTATTATTATTATTATTATTATTATTATTATTATTATTATTATTATTATTATTATTATTATTATTATTATTATTATTATTATTATTATTATTATTATTATTATTATCTATTATTATTATTATTATTATTATTATTATTATTATTATTATTATTAATATTATTATTATTATTATTATTATGTATTTATTTATTTATTATTTTTTTTCTTTATTCATTTATTTATCATTTATTATTAATTATTTATTTTTTATTTATTTTCATTTGGGTTCATTTTTTGACCAGTCAAAAACCGTTTTGCGTTTCACGGGTATATATATATATATATTTATATATATATATATAAATATATATATATATATATATATATATATATATATATATATATATATATATATATATATATATATATATATATATATATATATATATATATATATATTATTAATATATTATATTATATTTATATATATATATATATTATATATATATATATATATAATATCCATTATATATTTTTATTATATATTATATAATATATATATATTAATATATACTATATTATATATATATAGTTGTTTATACTATTTTATTATATATTATATATATATATCATATATATATACATAATATATATATATATATTTATATATATATATATATTATTAATATATATATATATATATATTAATTATATATATAATATATATAATAATATATATATATATATTATTATATATTATTAGTATTTATTTGTGTATATACTTATAAATTGAGATTATATTATTATATTATATAATAATATATTAATTATATATATTCATAATAATATATTATATATTTATATATATATATATATATATATATATATATATATATATATATATATATGCAGAATTTTAGCAAGCAAATTATACAATAACTATTTACTTCTTTCTAATTGGAAAGACAATGAAATTAACATTTTATTCACAATTAACATATAAACTAAAGTTAGGTAAAAGTCTCTACAAAAGGGCTAAAAGTGAATTTGTTTCTTTCTCTTTATTTTTAATTTACCTTTATTTTTTAAATAACCATAAAAAAAATTAATCAAGCATAAAATTCTCGTTATACACTCCTTGGAAGCTGCTTTCAAACACTAAAGTCTAGAATATTCTGGAGAAGTGCTCGCATTTGTTCTCCAAGTACGTTTTCACATTCTCATTTAATTTATGCAATCTATTTTTTCACAGTTTTTCAACAGAGACTCAGCATGTTATACTGTTCCACATTCTTCTCTCATTGTCATTGCGTGAATGGAAACAAAAATTTGCCACAAAAATGTTTCAAGCTTCTAGTTAGCTTTTTAAACACTCCTGTATTATTTCCTATAGTAATCTGGCTTTAATCTTTGCAACAAGCATTTTAGGGAAAAGTTTTGAATGTACTTGAAAGCTGAAGTCTCTTTTCCTAGAACTGTGACAAATTTACTAATGAGTCTTAAATTTAACTGCTGTGGATGGATCAATCACCACTTTATACGTTGTTCCTCCTCAAGGATTTGGTGAACTTTTCCAATCCTAACAAATGGCAGCAAGAATTGTTTTGGTTGTGTAGGGAGAATATCACCATAATAAAGTCTACTATGACCCCTATGTTGTATCTATAATATGCCAAGGAATCTTGAAAGGCCTTAACGCTGTTGTATTCTTCTTTGGGATGAATAGAATGGGCAAAATTCAGAGATTAATATTTTCTGATGTCATAGAGAAACATCACATTGATTCTATCGGACGGGCTGTCAAAAATACAATACTTCTCTGGATCTTCGATTCCCACGCTTTTATCCAACAAGTAAAATTGCTTGATCTTAGAGATAAAAAGTTTCATATTTGATGGCTTTCAAGCGACAAAGATTTCTAATCATATGTTACAGCTCCTTTTGACTGAAGAAATTTTTTGTTTCTCACCCAACATACAACTCCGAACTTGTTCTGAATCTACAAAGTCTTCCTCTCAATATGACATGCTGCCCTCTTCTGATGATGGTTGGTATCTTTCCAGAGATATGGGTACAGTGATTTTTTCAAGGCATTAGTGCACCGGGCGATGGATGATGTTAGGTATGGATAAGTAATTCAAATTGCATTTACGCTTGTTAGTCTTATGTTTGCAAAGTCCACCGTACAAAAATGTACAAGTTCATTGAGTCGTCAGTAGTGTCTTTTCAAATTCTTGGAATACTAGCCATGGCTCTTTCACCCTCTCTGTATTAACCTGCAAATAAAAAAAAATTGCATATTATAATATTAATATATATATATATATATATATTTATATATATATTATATATTATAAATATATATATTAATAATATATATTATATATATATAAATATATATATATAGTATATATTATATATATATATATATATATATATATATATATACTTTTTTTCTAAAATTAAAGTTACAAACTCAAGTAAAATATTTCATATACATTTTTAACAGCATTAAAAAAGATGAAAGTTTTTAAATTTAAAATAATAATTAATATTTTTTTGTAATCTAAAAACGATATTGCAATAATTTTTTTGTGTTTTTTTTTTAAATAATCAATTTGTAAAAAGCTCTTATTAAGTAAGAAGAAAAAGAGAAGAAAAATTTGTTTCTTGAAGAATTAATATCCTTAATATTTTTATAGAATTTGAACACAAAATACTTATTACTGCTGTGTTGGGAAAATACAACAAACTTGCAGACGGTTGCATTAATTTTAAACCCAGGACCGACGAAGAAGATTATTTGCAAATAAGAAAGTAAGTTCGATTTGCTATAGTATGAATTATATTTCAATCATTATTTATTAATACTTTACTCCGAATAATTTGTTTCAGACTTTTATTTAACATAAAGCATTATTAACAAACTACTTTTTCCAATTTGCTCCAATAAACAATTGTTTCAGTGATGAAAAACTCTGTGCAGCGCAAATAGGATTTAGAAAAGGTGTTAGTCTAGTTGTACTGGCTCCACACTGTTATGAATCTTATGCTATTCTTCATGAACTTTATCATATCCTTGGGTTCCCTCATGAGCAAGAACGACCTGATAGAGATGATTATGTGACTATAAACTATGAAAATATTATAGAAAGTTAGCCAATTTATTAATTTTATTTTCACTAGAAATTTGCTGCAATCTTTTTTATAGTTTTAGTTATAATTACTCCTTCATTATTATAGAAGGTTAAACAATTTATTAATTTTATTTTCACTAGAAATTTGCTGCAATCTTTTTTATAGTTTTAGTTATAATTACTCCTTCATTATTATAGGGGGCAAAAAAAATTTTCACATAATACAACACGAAACCTTTGAGATAGACTATGACTACACATCTCTTGTTCATTATGAACAATATTATTTCTCCAAAAACAGCGAACCGACCATTACAACAACAGTAAGAACCGTAATAGTATTTATTATAGTTTAAGATATCAAGAAGTAATTCAATAATTTCTTTGTCAACCATTAGACTTTTATTTATTTTTAAACTAATTTCAACTTTTACCAATCATATTCGAGAGATAAAACATATGAATATAATATGTAATGAAAAGTAAATTTGCTCTTTTTAAATAAAAAAAAAAATTTAATTAAATTATAAATACCTGTGGAATGCAAGGGCTGCAATAAGTTTTTAAAATATTTAAAAATTTTAATGTTGATCAATAAGCCGAAATTCATTTTTAAATATTTTTTTTTGCACTTCTAACAATCATTTTTCTTCACCTTTCATTTAATTATTTTAATATTTAGATATATATATATATATATATATATATAGTATAATAAAGTATATATATATATTATATACATATATTATATAAATATATATATATATATATATATATATATATATAATATATATTATATAATATATTATATTTATATTACTTATTATATATTTAATTTATTATATATATTATATATTTTTTTTTTGATACTGCTTAGCAATATAAAGATTTCTAATTTTGGGACTGATATAACTTACCTTTCCATTGTCAACGGATTAAGAAATTAATTTAATGATGTGAATAAGAAATCAGTCAAAGAAAAGATCCATTATCAGTATCCAACTTCATCCCTAATAGCTTAATTGGATTATTTATTTATTATTACCTTTATATGTAAGATAAAAAATTGATATTATAAATGTTATAAAATTAATCTTGCAGTTAATTTCACCCATTTATAATAAAATAAATAAATTTGAATATTATTGATCATTAAAATTTTATAATTGACAATTATAAATGTCATTTTGGAATAATTAAATAATAATAATATATAAATAATTAATTTAAATAATAAATAATATTATTTATTTTTATATATATATATAATTACAAAGGAAATAAATATATTAATATTAATAAAATTTTTGATAAATATTATAAATAATAAAATTATATAATAATAAATATAACCATAAATATATAAATATTAAAAATTAAATATTAATTAAAAATAAATAAATAATATGTTATAAAATGAAATTATATATTTTTTCCATGTTATTTAATAGAGAAGAATACGAGACTCACATAATTTTTATATATCTGATGTCGTCTATTCTACGTTCAGTTTCTCAAGCTCTGGAGATTCTTTACCTTAGAATCTTCTTGGCAGCTTGCTGAATTTTCTCACTTCCATACAAAACAAATAAAAAAAAACCTTCTTTAATCTTATGCATTATTTGGTGCATAAAGATCGAGTGTATAGTAAACAAGTTGAAGCAAATTAATCTCAAAATTCCGATTTTCTTCTACGTTCAGTTTCCATTAGCTTGTGAGATTTTTATTCCCGTAGCTATATTAATTTTATAATTATGAATATTATAATATTATTATTATAATTAATATAATATTAATATAAAAATTATTTATCCATTAATACATATATACATTTTAAACTATTTAAATAAAGTATAAATAAATATATATATATTATATATCTTACATATAGTTTAGTATTATATAATAACTATATATATTAATATGATCATATACATATGTATATTATATGTATATATATAATATATATATATATTATTATATATATCTATATAGTGTATTATGATATATAGTATATATATATATAATATATATATATATATAGTATTATATATCTATTTCTCTTCTCACCAAGCCGGCCTCCGGGTGTAAGGGTCATACCCTGTCCGTTTGCGATGCCTTCTGCTTACAAAGGACATCTCATCGATCACAGTCGTGTTCCTCCACTGATCAGCGTCCATCCACCATTGGCCACAGCCCGCGCCAACTCCAAGTCCTTCCATCTTTTCTTGGTCGTACCGCCGGTCTTTCTACCTGCAGGCTGCCATGCAAAAAATCTAGCCGTATCTATCTTCATTCATCCTTCTGATGTGTCCATACCATCTCGGTTGTTGTCTCTCGACAGATCCTCCACTGCCTCGACCCCAACTCCTCTCTTATCTCTTATTCCTTCTTCTTCTTTTCTGGTTCACCACACACTATCAACCTCACACCCTCAATCTCCGCCCGCCACGATCTTAATCCTTGCTTACTGGTTGTAAGTGTACCACGACTCCAGACCCAAACAAAAGTACGAGCTCGAATGGTGGTTAATAAATAAGTATTTTAACTGTCTCGCTCACAATGTCTGTTTCTCAGCAAAGGGATACAATTGACCAATCTTCTAGAGTAAGTTCATTATTCTTTCCTATTATTTACCCTCCATCAATTCCACTGCTGTTTAGAACGTAACTCTGCCATAAACCTTAAATTCCTCGCATATCTTTTTATTCCTATCTTGAGTGATGTTCTAATGTTTAAGTTCTCTCCTTCCCTGGTATCTTCATCACCTTTTGGTAAGGAAGAATTCAGTGTTGCTATGTCCATACTTTCAATCAGTATCTCTCTAGTAACCTCTCCCTGCCTCTTGACATTAGAGCAACTTTATCGTCC
This sequence comes from Trachelipus rathkii, assembly GCA_015478945.1. Lineage (NCBI taxonomy): Eukaryota > Metazoa > Arthropoda > Malacostraca > Isopoda > Trachelipodidae > Trachelipus > Trachelipus rathkii. The sequence continues at coordinate 34,161 of JABUQX010125249.1, forward strand.
GCAATATGCTATTACAACAATCTTCCCTCTTCCACCTAATCCTCGCATACACTTATGTCCATATACAGGATGACAACAATGGTGAAACACTCCTCCCTGTCTACACCATGTCTTCACTCCCAAACCACTGTCCTATCCATACGCATGTCACTAACGGCAACTCACTTACTTGGGTAAATGTCCCCTTATTCACTTTCTCTATTATTCATACTTTTGCGTTCTATCTGATAGTTACGTTCCTTCGAGTATTCTCCATAATATGTTTTTATATACTCTTAAGGTATCACTGGTAAATGATCTTCTCTCTTAAAATTCCACAAAGTAAAAAATAAAATATATATATAATTAATATAATATAATAAAATATTATTAAAATATATATAAAATATAATTTTATATATATATTTGTAAATAATAAAAAATATATTTTTTTAATATATAATAAAAAATAATTAAAAATTAAATATATAAGTAAATGAATATTATTTTTTTCCTTAACCATCCATGCTTCATCTCTATCATCTATCTTTTCTCATATATATAATATTTCAGATTTCGCTGATTCCTCCCAAGGGCATTGAGGCGGAAAATCCCATACTGGGTGCTTCATTCAGCTTGTCTTCGACTCCCGTCCTGAGCCTTTTCTTCAATATCCTTTCATATAATAACTTTATGGCATGCGGCAGCAACGATATGCCCCTGTAATTGGAACAATCGCCCCTATCTCCCTTTTTGAACATCAGACATACCATCGACCTGCCCCACTCCGCGGATACTCTCTCCATTCTACAGAAATCATTAAACATTTTTAACATCCATTGCATGACCTCCTCACATCGCATTGTCTCCACCGGCAGCCCATCACATCCTGGACTCTTCCCATTTTTAATATTCCCCATTGCCATCTCCAACTCTTCCATTGTTATCACACCCTCATCCACGTTTATTCAGAGCTGTTCCTCTCTGCCTTCCGGAAGGTTCTTTTCTCCTTCCTCCTGATTATATAACTCCGAAAAGTACTCTCTCCACCTATCACTGATCTCATCAGGGTCCACTCTCAGCCTACCCGCCTTATCCTTTACTGAGTGTGCAACAGTCGACTCCTGTCCTCGTAGATTTTTTGCCATGTTAGATATTAATTTCTTAGATCCACCCATATCCTGTCTCAGTTGTTCACCGATCCCCTCCCACGCTTGCTCCATCGCTCTCCTTTTTATGGTCTCGGCCTCATTTCTATTTACCACATATTCCGCTCTTGTCTCAGGGGATCTTCTTTTCATCCACGCTCTAAACTTTTTATTTTTCTCCTTTACTGCACGTGCAACTTCATCTGTCCACCACGCAGTCTTTTTCTTTCTGAAACCAGTTCTTTTTACCCCCAGCGTATCTCTCGCACAGGTTATCACTTTTTCTTTAAAATACTCTCCTTCTCCCTCTACATCTACAACATTCTCTTCTTCCTCTGGTATAATATCACGGACTCTTTCTACCAAAACCCTTTTCACCTCATCTTCCTTTAATCTCTCCACTGCTATCCGCTCTCTCATTACAATCTTCGTTGGTAATGGGGTTTTTAGATTTAATATCCCTACCACCAAACGATGGTCCTGATGGTATACTTTTCACGTCTCTTACCACCTTCCTGTTGTTAATTAGTATAAGGTCAATCATTGACTTATCCGTATCATCCTCAACAATACTATTCCACCTGTACCAGCTCAATTTATGCGAGTCCCTATGCGCAAAGTATGTATTCATCACTGCCAACCTATTTCTTACCGCAAAATTCAACAATTTCTCACCCTCCGCTTTTCTTTCTCCTATTCCAAACACCCCCACTGCTATCTCGGTACCTGTTCTCTCCCTTCCTATGTGCGCATTCAAGTCCCCATGACAATTTTCACTTCAGTATTCATTCTTAACTTTAATACTTTCTCTCCAAAAGCTCCATCCTGCCCTATGCGTTTTTTATGGCACTTTGATCGCGGTGATTGGGGGGCATTGCATCGCTTCTACGCTAACTATAATTGGAATGACTGCTTTGACTCTGATGACGCTTCGGCTTCTGCCACTAAGGTAGGAGCTGTAATCGTTGACGGGATGAGCAGGTTCACTCCTTCTTTGTCTAAATCTTTCTCTCCTCATAATCCATGATTCGATCGTGCCTGTTCTCTGGCCATTCAGGCTAGAGACAGCGCTTATCGGGAGTGGAAAAATTCTCGTTCTCCTATCACTCTCGCTAATTTTCATTCAGCTTGAAATCGTTGCAGGGATACTCTTCGACGAGCAAAGCGGGCTTTCATCACACGAAAGTGCGCTAACCTCCTTGGTTCTCCTACTGACAAATCTTTCTGGCCTCTTGCCAAGAACATCTCTAACAACTTCTGTAAATCTGCTTTTCCTCCTCTTATTCGATCTGATGGCTCTGTTGCTAACTCTCCAACTGAAAAGGCCAATCTCTTCGGCCTCCTATTTTCCTTTAACTCAACCCTGGATGATTCTAGCAATACTCCTCCTCCACCTTCTCCTCTCAGGTGTCTTATGTCTCTGCCTGTGATTACATTTGATCGGGTGCATGAGCTCATGAGATCTATGAACGTTAGGAAGGCGGGGGGCCCGGATGGCATCCCTCCCCGAGTTTAGAGGGAGTGTTCTTCCGAACTGGCCCCTCGACTCGTTCAACTATATTCTCTATGTATAACGCTTTCCCTCAGTGTTGGAAGCACCCACATGTCCAACCTATTCCGAAAAAAGAAAGCCGCTCTGATCCTTCTAACTATCGCCCTATAGCTCTCACCTGTATTCTATCTAAGATCTTTAAACCCTCTAACTCGTGCGGTCTAAACATCTGAATCTCATTCTCCTTTTCGACGCCAGTTACAGCTTTCGGCGTTCGAGGTCTACTGGTGATATACTTTCCTATTTAACCGATTTATGATTTTCCGCCCTTAGGAACTACGGGGAGACTTGCGTGGTGGCGTTTGACATATCCAAAGCATTTGACCGGGTATGACACGCGTCACTACTCTCCAAGCTCCTCTCCTTTGGGTTTCCTAGTTCTCTTTGCTTACTTATGTCTAGCTTTCTTTCAAGTCGCTCAATATCGGCTGTGGTTGATGGAGCGACTTTTTGTTCTTCTTTTTCTGTCAAAGGTGGTGTTCCTCAAGGGTTCTGTCTTATCTCTATTTATTCTACTTTTCATTAATGATCTTCTATCCTGGCACATCTAACTCTATTCACTCATATGCCGATGACTCGACCCTTCATTCTTCAACTCATTTCAATTTTGCTCCCTCTTTTACTTCTAGAATTGCCTCTAGTCTTAATCTTTCTGATTCTATTCTAGCTGATCTGGATAGAATTTCCGATTGGGGTCGTCTCAACCTTGTGAAATTCAATTCTTTAAAAACTCAACTTCTACAAATCTCCCTCTCTTAAATAATTTCTAACTTTCCTATCTCTTTCGACGGTTCTTCGTCTCTCCTTGACAATATAAACATCCTTGACCTTAAATAAACAAAAAATGTCTTGGAACCTCACAATCACAACGTTGCTAGGCAGTTTCAAAGAAATCATATGATACATCATTCAGATTTTTTATTCCTCTTCTCAGTTACTCCAGCTATAGAAGGGGTCTCATCCGCCCTTGTATGAGTACTGGTTCTCATATCTGGGGGGGCGTTGGTTTCACCCGGCTTTTGGTACAGGGAGGAGAGTCAAATCCAAAGGCTTATAAACTGTTTCTATACTTTCAGTTCACTTGAACCTCTATCTTTGCGCGCGATGTTGGTACTTTATCTCTTTTCTAAAGGTACCGCAGCGGCAGTGTGTTCGACGGGAACTTACCAGTCGCGACCACCACATTTACGACGCCCTCGTAGCACAAGCGATGCTGTGTCGGCGTATGAGTATCTGTGTTGATATTGGGTAACTCCAGGCTAGTTTCGCTGTGGTGCTTCCTTTCTATTCCAGACCAACATACTGTTCTGTGAATTCTCTTCCACTCTGTGTTTCCCTGCTGAATTTACACCTCCCTGAGCTTTAAAAGCCTGCGTCTGCTTGCCTCATTTGCGTAATTTACGCTAGCGGGATGAAATTTTAGCGTGCAACACCCCCCCTCCCTTTTTAGGGCTCTGCCCGTGAGTGGTGGTGACAACTGTAAAAAAAAAATCCGTCATACACATTTTGCAACTGTCATAAAAATAAAAGACATCTTTTCTGTCCTGTAGTCCTTCCTTGCTGTGGTGCATATAGACCTGTATTAATGCCACATGATCCTTGTTCAGCCTCTGTGCTATAAAAATTATCTTTCATTTTTAAAGACTATGTC
>JABUQX010125250.1:0-25875 GCA_015478945.1 Trachelipus rathkii
TATCATACGAACCAAATATAACAGAATCACTAGTATGACTCTTAATATAAATAGATATAAAGTATAAATATAATATACCTATTACTTAAAGTCGGTATTGTCGATATTGACCTACTTATATAATATAACCTGACATTTCATATTACTAGTAATATATATTTTGAATTAATTATATGCATCGCTTCATTTCATATACGTATTTTATTAGAGTATAGACAGTAAGAATTAATTTTTATTAAATAAACTATTATCACTCATAATCATATATAAGTGAAAAGGGAGACCTATCGCACAGTTACAATCTCAGATAGCCCGAAGAATCATGTTCTCAGAGTATCAATTATATAGTAAACTTTGGAGGATGAATGAGTCCTACAGACAATACCTAAGAAAGGATTATGCTGCATACTCACGACCATGTAATTATATTCAACAGTTTTCAGGGTATTGAAAAATCTAACTTCTGTATCCTTATAACATCCAACGGTGCAGGAACTGTGCCAACTCGATTTTTCTGCAAATACTTTAGTATCCAATAGATTGACAAAAGACAATTGCAGAGACTCAAAATATACATATACACACATAAATCAAGAAATAGTTTGAGTATCTACCGATGAGCCTATTAATTTATTTACTCTAGAGACTGCCTATATATTTATCGATAAATCGGATTATCCCAGCGAGATAATCGAGAGATAGAACATAATGGCTGGAGTATGCAGGAGAACCTATATATTTCGAGCACATAATCGCAAAAGTGAAAATCGAAGTCAAGAACTAAGAAACATACAGCCAGGGTTTTTTACCTTGAGAGATAATGTAATGGAAGTCGGAGTAATTTAAGTGAGTGTATACTAGGCTAGCCATTAATTGATTATAAGTAGTCCATTATAATTAACACCATACGAGCTACCTGAGACGTTTAATGCGTAGCCATTATTTATCTATATAGAGAAAACAGTTAGAACTTGCCACTACATTAAACTATATAGTATATATATAACTTTAGGAAAGAATTAGTAACAATTAAGTATATAGAAAATTAGTATTATCATACACACGGAGTCACACGTCATATTTTACAATATTATTAGTTGCTCATAATTAGACTATGTTGATTAAAATAATCACACTGTATAATAGCCAATAGCCGTTATGGATTAGGTCGAGTGAAGTATACAGTAATACCTTTTGGATTACCATCTATACGACGGAGTTTAAACAAGACTAAAGTTGTCCATCTTATATACGTTCTTCCCAGAAAGGACACGAACGGGAGAGCACGATCAAGAAAAGAAATGATTTTTCAGCGAGTGTAGCGGCTCTAGTGATGACGAGTAACTAAGAGGTGCTTTACATGAGGGCGGAAAAATTGAACAGGATGCATTTTGTATATATCTATCCTGACCTGGGATAGACTATAATGATCCTAAAGCCGGTCAATCAATGATATCATGCATATCCACGAAGACTCGCATCAGAACAGAGAATAAGGAGTAATAGTAAGTGACAAAAAAACAGAGACAATCACATATTCGATACCTAAGGTGCTATCATAACTGAACATTCCCTTATTTTATGTTACTCATAAGTACTGCTATCTCTTCGTTGCCAACTATCATTATTTATATCCTACAGGTTTTTTTGAGAATTATTACCTGGACAAGAAGCACGTCACAGTATATCTCACGAGAATGTTGGCGTTCGAACATTAAGTCTATAATCTATTGAGTGCCCACATGTATATATAATTTAATTGAAGATAACTTTTAGAGGAAATTACCACTATTCTTTATTATTCATACTAATTTGATAATTAAAGGTGTTAACAAAATTATTTTATGACTGCACCATTTAGAGCTATCGATATATTTCTGTTGTATATATTTAATTCTATCTTAGGCTCTATTGATTAATTGATATCTTTAATAAAATTTTTAAATACCGGATATGAATTTGAATAGTTTATATTATCCACCTTATTCTCAAATCTATTAGTTATAGACCTGTTACCATATTTAGTAAATTTTTTAATATTAATATAACAAAATAAGTTAGTTCTTATCACATCTATTATTATCATGAGCTTAAATACTTAGTCGAGAACCGAGGGAGGCACTATATAATTCCGAGAGGTGGATAACCCAGAGTAGGGTACCTGGAGGCACCATATATTAGTTTAAATCTTATATTTGTCTATGGACAAGGAATTATCATATCCCAAGTGGCTGATAATATTATATTTATAATATCTATGATCTGCGAATATAGTTAAATTGATCTATAACTATATCATTTACCCTCTTACATTGTAATATACGACCTTTAGCTGAGCATACTGTTTGGTTATAGAAATAATATACGAATATGTACTAGTGAACTTAATAATTTAAATATCCTTTATTTTACTAATGTTGTAGGGCTCAGAGCAATTAATAGCGTCATCCAATTGTCAATCTGTGCTGAAAACTGTTGCCCTTGCTAAATGTTTTTTAACGTACATTCATCATTATCTTCCACTTTTAGCGAGCCTTGTATAATTAGTTCAATGAGAGATCGTTCTCACCGAATCTTCCTCACTAATAAAGCTGAAGTTTTATTAGGGAAGCATCATAGTTCACCGTTAAAGCTTTACTTAGTAATACTTAATTACTTAATATCAGCCTGTACATCGACTGTTCACGTAAAGCTGTATCGAGAACTCGTTGAGTCTCTATTCGATTTCTCTTTAATCAGATCTATTGGTTTATTGATAACCCAATACCTACTACTACACTCATAAATACTCATCATGATTAATCTACGGAATAATTCTTATTATTTTATGGCACTCGACTTGCTATTTTTAGGGGTAAATCTAGTTACCTTTTGATATTTGAGCCGATCAGAGCAGGAGAAGACATAGAATGAGGAGATAAGAAGATACTCTTATAGATTACTAAATGCGCGAGGATCCCTCTTACAAATAAACTTCCTAGCGTTTCTCGTTACTGGAGCGCCAATCGTCATCGCGGAGCTTATCGCTTTCTCATTTCCGCTGCACCCTAACTACTACAGATTTTAGAGAGACAGTCTCAATACCGGGCATCATTTAAAATCGTTAATGGTAAGTGTGGTCTATATACAGGGTCTCTTATCACACCTCCGTCTCACAGAGTGTACATTCCTTTGTTTACCAATCCACAAATCGTCTTAACAGTGCACAGAAACATATTTCATTTCTCTAAATTGTTATACTGACTGCCACTAACATGCTTCACTGAATAAGTGGTCACCTCATTGTAAAATTATCGTATATGTGACAGTTCACGCAGTCCAGAGAGAGTAAGCTGAGTCAGAGTGTTGGTCATCAGGGGAAAGGTAAATAACACGTGATAAGTAACTTAGAGTGAAGTATAAACTTTTCATGAAATAGATTTCTCATGTAACTGTTATTCTAACTAAAAATTATGGTGACCAGGAAATAATATGCAGCGGCGTTTAGTTTAACTAGAAATATAATTACAAATATTAACCAAGAATACTTTTAAATATAATCTGAAAATTAATAGTTCTTGTGATTATTAGTCTAAACATTGAGATAAAATTCTATTCCAAGACACTATATAGTAGGAATATTTTAGTACTCCTAAATATTCCTTAGCTAGTAAATTACTAAATTATTGTAAATTAAAAATAATATATACGATAACAAGGTTGATAGTAAGAAACTCATCTTCCGGACCAAATAAGTAATAACATGTTGTATATCGAAAATCATATACAGAGAGATAATATCATAAATTAATCTGATATTAATATTTAAAAGTATAATTTAATTACAGGAATAGGTTATTAATAGACTTTCACAGAAATTAATTAATTTTATATTAGAGAATTGAATGAATATATATAAAAGATAAAATTGATCATCTATTTAAAACCTCATTTGAGTGTAATCATAGAGTAATATTATAGTAAAATGAAGATAACCAAAATATGCCTCAGGGATACCTCATATTTAAAACAAACTGATTATGATTATCTTAATGCAACAAACAAGTATTAATTTAAGAATCTTTTGATAATGCTACGTTTAAATATTCAATTGGGTTTAGGTATAACAGTTTTCGTATCGTAGATTAAACATTATCCTCCATACTATAGTAACAATTTTGCGAGAGAGCTCGGAGAATCCCACTCGTAAAATTTACAGACGGCGCCTTTCCACCTGTATAAAAGATTATCGTATTTTAATTCGAAACAAACCGTTCAGTCAAAGTCGAGTTAAGGGCAAACCACATCTTATATAATTTTAAAAACTATTTCTTTTCGCCTCGAGATTTGCTACAGAAATATTTTTTATAATATTTATCATCTATGCAGATAGCTATAATTACTTAAACTCCAAACTATTCAACAAATATTATTTCAACAGTATGCCATCGTTCTGCAAACCAATTTTCTTCAGCTTCGTCAAGTTATACTTACCACCACTATATAAAATCATCGAAGATGAAGTACGGATAGCGACCGAGACACATGCTCCGCACTATGATGTGATACAACACAGAGAAACGCATCCTTCAGTATCTCATCACATCTCAACAAAAAAAACCGTTATTGAAAATACTTGTAGAGAGAAGCTTAGCTATGTATTTCATTTATATAACATGTAATATGACAGTCATTTTCTACATTGATTTAAATTCAGTACAGCACTATATACACAAATGTACCTAAAAAACTTAATACTCTTTGCCTTAACACACTATTGACAAAAATCGCCTTGTACGACACATAAATATAATCAAGTCTGCTATATATTAAAAATATGTATACCAAAAGGATAAAGTACTTGGAGAAATGTATCTACCAGAGATGCTGAGATAGGAAGTAGAGAGATGCGATATGTATAAGACGACAGAGAGAGAGAGAGGACGCCAGAGGGATAAGTAAATAAATTTAACAATATAGAAACTACAAAAATAATTCATAAAAATTATAAATAGTTAATAATATATAATAAATATCCCTAATTTGAAAGAAATAATATATCATAAAATAATATAATACTTACTACTATTCAAAACATATTAGATCATAAAATAATTAATATAATCTTCAAACTGAAAATACTTGTTAAGTAACCATACAAACAATGAAAACCGCTATTTACATAATTATATCAACTCAACCTATGAAGCTTGATGCACTATGATTGTTGTATCGGCTCGATATGTCTTAATCCGAAGTCAGATTTGTTGCTTGATTTTATCAAATGCACCAGTTAAGGCTGTTTGTTTATTAATTGATGAGGGTTGACTCGATAAGACAGATAGAAGAAGAGCGATGAATTAAGAAGATTATGCTTAACAGACACATCAAAAACGCAACATAGAATAAGAGTTGCGTAATGGGAGAGGGAATGCGTAGTATAACAAGTACTAAGCATGTATCTTAAATCAATATATATATATATAATTTAACGATCATTCAATGAGAATGTTTGTTTTATCGTAACTGTTGTTTTTATTTTGTTATTTTGCCAAATAAAAAAAGAACAACACTGAGTTTAAAGGTTTTTAAAACATTAGTAGTTAACAATTATAAAAGGGATAAAATTATTATCCTATGACTATTCTTTGTCTAATATATCTCCGTTTACGTAAAATAATTATCGACATATATTTTCTCAATGGTCCACATACATTATGTACTTGAGATATTAAAAATTATAAAGTTATTACCTTATATATATAAGTATATAATCATACTCAATAGACAATATACAAACTTTCACCAATTTAAACTACTAAAGGTATTAAACTCATAATGTTATCAAATAATACTAAGCTATACTCGAGTTGTTAAAGGTAGGTTCTCTGTTCGGCAAGCTCTTCCTCCGGAAACAAGGTATGTGAGTATGTTAAATTATATATTAAACTATGCTCATTATGAAAATTCTAGAAGCAAAGTAAAGTTCAAAATTCATCTAGCTTGATTATATGTAGAATTAGTTATCAATTGAGTATCTAAATTAATTTATTTTTATTTTTATCCCATAAATATAAAATTTTCAGGGAGAATAAGGTTTTTTTTGAGATTTTCATTTTACTTCATTATCCAAGTTTACCTCATTTATTTTGCAATGCAATGTAAATATTTCTTGAAAACTATTTGGAACTTCAGTTAGGATTAATATAAATAATAAAATAATTATTTATTCAATTCCACGGTATTTTGATATAGGGAAATTAAATAAATAATCAATTTATTATACTTAGGTCCATAGGAAAAATATTGTACGATTTCAATTTGTAACGCAAGTATCTACCAGAGGATACTCTCAGAGTATCTGGTTGTAGCATATATAAAATAATATTGTAAAATATAAAAATTCAGTTGCGGGAGCCTATATAGGAAAAATGAAATGGGTGTAATATTATTCCACTTAGTTTCGAGTAATAAAGTTTAGATATAAATTCTTAGGTAAATACAACAATAAACCTTTCTGCAACTAAATTAAAAACAGGAAAAAATAAACATAGTTTATATTAATCAAAATCTTATACACTCTAAAACGAAGTTTTAGGGGGCAAAAAAAAGCTACAGTACGAATCATATATATTTATGTGTAAAATTTCACGGGGCCAAAACAGCATTATCGACTTATCTTTTTGTCTGAGGCACTTAAGGGTAATGATTAGTTGATTAACTACGTGTACCAAATGAACCTCTCTCAATACTATATGGAAGTGTTCAGCTCAGACACATCATTGATAACTATTGGGGCATTAACATCTCAATAAATTAATTCCATTAGAGTTCCGACTTTAATATAATTCACTAATAAAAATAAATTAAAATAAATTCATCAAAGTGGGTTTTCACCTATTTAGGGGAGAACACAGGCATAATAAATGCAGTAAATATATAGGTATTATCATGTCTCAGGTAATATTACAAGATGATGACACGTAATTGAAATATGAATTAATTAAATGAGTTTTTAGGGTATATACATATTTAAATGTAAAAATTGAAAACGTTTTGCATAATTAAATATAGATAATTACTTACTATTATAATACATATACAAGCAAGATTAGAACATTATAAACTATTAGCGCAAAAAATGTCTAAATACCTACTACCCCTACTAACTATATTTAAATCAAGGACAAACGTAATATATACAATATCAATATATAATATGGAAATACTATATAATATGACTATAATCATAAATATTATAATTAAAATACATCAGAGTAGGTATTACTAAATTTAAAAAATTATTTATATTATAATTATTAAGGATCGATATTCTATTACTGACTCGCGTTATAGTTTACGTAAGATTTATTATATATTTATTATTTATAATCTAGGTGTTGGGATATCTATCGAACCATTATTCATCTTGGCGATCTATTGTTGATTCTATTACCTTATAGAGATTATGCAGGTTAGGAATCATATTTATATTTTTATCAAAAAAAAAAGATTTATATTCATTGACCAATTGATTTTAGTAACGCAAGTTGAATAGGAGTTTAGATAAAAAAGTTATCCTAAGCAATACTCTAATAGAGTGTTAAAGGATACCGAATAATGATTTGTTATTTAAAAGCTAGTATCTGTTAATATATATTAATATTTATCATATAATGGGGAGTAACTTTTATATATGTTAGGCGGGGTTGTATTAAGGTTATTCTAAGAATTATATTATTTAAAAATAAATGCTATGATTAAATTAAAACATCTTTAGATTTAAAATCATATGTTACATATATATACTAGTAAATTAGACACTCAAATATTAATGTTATTGGGTTTAATATAAGCTTTATGGCTATGTGACGTTGTAACTACTAATAACACTGTATAAATTTTAATAATTAGAATTTGAGTAAATATACTTATATATAATGAGAATATATGCACTTTGTTTTTTTAATTAAACATTATTGCTTGGGATTTATTAGGGTCGATAACTTATCTGATTGATACCATATGGATACTCCTGGCTCTCTCTGGAATTATCAATTTTGGTTTAATTACTGTACGGGGCTGGTACCTGTTCCGACAAATTCTCTAAACCTAATTTTAAATATAAACTAAAATCTAGTATTAAATTTGATATATCTCAGTAGAATTATATAATAATTTCAAATTTCAATATCATAATAAAATTTTAAATCTTTATATGATTGTATTCTTATATTTTACAAATAATAATAACGGTAGTACAGATAAAAAAATTATGAGCTCACATATATATTCTAAGAATCTATTATTTCAATAATTATTCTATACGGTTTTCTTCATAAAAAATCGATGAAGTCGAACGACTAAATCACGTTAAATGAAAATATTAATTTTTTTAATTTTTTAGGATAATTTATTATTATTAGTTACTTATAACATTTAAAAATATTAAATAATATATATATAGATTATTATAATAGAGCATATAATATATATTATACCTATTATATTAACACATAACTTAACGATATAGTATAGTTTCTTAAAGTTAACACAGAAAGATTTATTACAATTCACAACATTTATTCAATAATAATTTCATTCATCCCATCACTAACATAATATATATCAAAAGATAACTAAAATTATATATATTAAATGAGATATACTTTATATTTATATTATAGAAGTAACAGTAATGTGACTACTTCTTTATTATATAATTTAATGCTTTCTTTTAATTAATGAAGGTATTAATATTAGATAATATATTTATTTAATTAACTATTAATATAATATATATTAATAATAGTATTATTATATTAATTAATATAAATATAATATATAATTTAATTATTATATATATATTATAATAATATATTAATTATATATATATATATTTAATTAATTAATTTAATAATAATAATATTTAATATAACATAATATAAAATAACAATATAGATTCGATTATTGTAGAAGTAATTTTAAATATTTATTATTAATATTAATTTTTAATATATTTAATAACTTAATATTAATTTACCTAGATTTTATATTTATTATTATTATTTTTTAAAGTTGTATTTAACCTACTTTATATTTATATAAACGCAATTACTCGATATATGTATATATTATCATAATTCATGTAGTTCAACTCACTTTATAATTAATAATAAAATTATATTACTAGTTATATTAAATTATTATATTATAAGTCCAAAAGTTATTTATGATGTAGGTCAGCTTGAATATTCAATCAAAAAAAGAGATATAATGATTCATTCAATTATAGTTGAATATTTGCTTGTATTCTGTTAATATAACTTATATAAATAAACTAAATCTATATATTATTACTTAAATATATAATATATATATATAAATATAATATATATATATATATAATAGATAATATATATATATATATATAAATATTAATAATAAGTGAGTACAGTTGAATAATATTCTGTGTTAAGTAAAATTTATATAGAGCTTGAAAGCAAGATAATATTATTGTAGTAAAATTAAGGAATATTAATAAATTAAAAATTACAAATAAACATAAAAGAGAAATAAAATACAATAATCAAAAACAAATATTGTTTTTGCTTATAATATAATATAAAACAAATAAATATATAATATATAGATATACATGTTCTTGGCATATTTTTTCATACAAAGCGCTTTCTAAGGGAAAATTTTAAATGTTACTTTTAACTCACTGTTTAAATTTCACTATTCTTTACGTTTCTTTACTATCTCGTTTATTATTTCTTTCAATCATTAATTTCACAAACCCCTTATATACCTTTTACATACTAAATAGCTTCAGTATATACTGTTATAATCTACATTCAGATAATCTACCTATACGTTAAATACTATCATATACTCATAATCCTTGATATTACTATATAAATAATAACATTTAATCTCTATTCGAGACCTCCACCACGTATAATATATATAATATAAAGTATATATATAAATCCACCAAAATATCCTATATCCAAATATTACTACTGACCGGAATCTATTAAATTAGAAACTCTCCAACTTATTTCTTTCAATGCGATGGATGTAACACCTATTACATTTCTTAGGACCAAATCACCTAAACATACCAATTCTCCTGGCTCAACCTTATATATATAATATAATACTAACCTATAACAATATATATATATAGTATAGAATTATATATACAAAATATATAAAATATACTAAAATATCTATATATATACCCTATATTATATAAATTATATATACCTCTAAATTATAATCTATATCATTTAAAAGACAATTATATATATAAATTTATGAATAATAATCCTTCAATTATTTCAATACTATCCACTTATATAACCATCCAGTATATTCACTCACCGCTATATTATATGTATTATAATGACTTTCAGGTAATTCTAATATATCATACTATTACATATATAAATAACTTAATATATATAATAATAAATATTATAATACTATTAGAAAAAAATATATGTTAAATTAAAATAATATTTAATATATATATATCTATGTATTAGTAATATTATAAATATCGAAATATATATATTACATTAGCTAATATATATATATATATAATTAAATATCTATATCTATATAATATAAATATTAATATATGATTCATATATATATATATAAATCATTAATATATATATATTATACTATAATAATATTATAACTATATTAAGTTATATTATATTTATAATATTAATATCTCACTCTATATTATCTACTAGTTATAAGTATATCATCTATCAGGTTTTCTGGACATTAATTCTAGCTATATTTTTATAGATATAAAAATGATACATTAAAATTATTAAGTGGTAAGTATGAGCGTTATGACTTATATCGATTTATTATGTAAACTGATTAGAATTACATTGAGTTAATATTTATAGTTGAAGGGGATATAGTTGAGATAAAGAAACTTATACTTGATACGATAAGTAATACTTACAGTCTAACTCAAATTAGTATAATATATTTAAATATACATGTATTAAATTTACGATAATAATATTAATAATAGTTAGATATAAATAATGTGATGATTTGATGTTAAGTTTTGATTGTGCAGTTATATTAATATTATAGAATAAAGACAAGCATGGATTATTTTAATATATATTGGAAAGAGTTTAAATAGTATATTATAGTATAATGAGGTGAAGTTAGAGTAAGGAAGAGATCACAGATGATTGAATATATAAGATTAAAATCTCAAATAAATAGTACAAATTCTATTCTTATATTTAATAACTAGTAGTATTGATCTAGATTACTCGAGCTAATGATTAATATTAATGAATTTACAAATAGATAAACAGTAAGGCGACTGTATATATCCTTTCATTTTGAGTAATAGGCTTCAGAGGGATGAAACAATAACGAGAGTGACTTGTATGAGTATTAGACTGTGTCGAACATAACAAATATATCATAATAATCAAACATAAAGGAGAGAGGTATTTTAATAGTTTGGGTAGCAGTGTAATCAATAGAGAGAATAATATATTTATTGCCTTCGGGATGGGTCAGTCTTGATATACTTGAGATTCTATATCCAAAAAGATTGATTATGTGAAATTTGTTTACTAGATTTAGAGAGTTACTAGTATGTTATAAGTAAACTATATTTAAATATTTAACTACTCATAAATAGTCCAATATGATATATATATTAGTAGGAATATTAGCACCAAAATCTTGAACAATCTAAAATTTACTATACTCAACAGTTCGAATGAAACTACTGCTCAAAATTATCGGAAAACTAATAAGTGTCTTTGAATCTTGTAACAAGATATAGAATTGAATTATTATTATATTATTAATAATATAGAAATATTCATGTTCCTCATTAGATTATATACATGTTGTTATGGGTTTTAACTGTCTACTTAAAAAATATATTCTTGAAAACAATTAAATATATCCCAAATAAATAAACTCAGACACTAGTTGTAGGTCCAAGTTTAATTTTATATACAAAAATTCTTAAAATAGAATATATTATGATATAGAGGTGGAAGAATGATAAATTTAATAATAATATTATATTATTTACTTTATAAGAAGATGCGAGATGCTTCAACACTTTTATATTATGTTCCTCTTAGCCAATCAGCTTTTACTCGCTATTCAAATATATCAGTTTTTCATTTTCATTCAGATGCAATCAAAACAAAACAAAAGAAGATACACTATATGTTTCGATCTATCATATTTGTTTGATTATAATATCTTAATAACAGTCTAAAAAAAGGAACTTTATATGGAAAGAAGTATCCTATAAAAATTTTTTTCGAATCCAGAGTTTACGATCTTCTTATACAATAACCACCGGGGTATTGTTATAAAACAAACAGCTTCAATTTTTTTTATTATAAATATATCACACAAAATAAGTTAGAGGAAAACTTTAATTATGTAAATATAGCGATGAAATGGGGAATAATATCGGTAATTACTAACTTACTAGACACTCGACACACATAATACTCGATTCGCCAGTGATGAATATGCAATCATACTAAATTGAAGCTAAGTAGTTTTTACAGATGATATGTATATAAATAAAACACATTATCGTCGCATGAGGAAACGGCATGTACACGACAAAGATGTCCTTCTGTTTTTGCAAGATTACAACTATGGCTTGACAAAAGGGTAGAATTTCCTAGCTTGTTAGCGCGGGTGCGAGAACAGCATACAAGTATGACAGCCACTTCGCGAGAGAGGCGCATATGGATGATTGAAAAGCATGAGCGAGCAGATGGATGTGAGGGGCATATGTGGTGTACAGTGAGCATATTCAGTACTTACGCACTACCAGGGGGCTATATGGCTTGATGAGGAAGAGATGATAATCCGAGTTAAGAGCAGTTAACTTATTGTTCGCAGATAAGCTGAAATCTCAATCTTGAGTTTTCAATGCTTAGAGGATTATTTGTACATAGAGTTTGGTAAAGGAGAAAAGACTAGAACTGTAGCATGAGTCTGTCGTCCAAGTACTATGAGGTGATAAGGACGTTATTTGAGAGGACAGAATTAAAAAATATCGAAACTGTGTGGACAGGGGATAGAAAGGTACCATAGAGGACAAAAGAGGCAAGGGGAACGTATTTTAGAAAGTATAGTGTGAGTGAGGTGAGATAGTGATATAGGAGGAACGGATAAGTTTACGAGAAATAAGAATAATGAGTATGATGATAATACACTGCCTGGAGCGTTATACTCAAAGCCAAAGGGTGACGATGAGCAAAGATACCTTACTTAAGCGAGAGTAAAGTGTAGGAAGTGAGGAGCGAGAATTTACGCGACATTACCTATTAGTTAATGTGGTAACAACTTGTTGGTATTGTAATGGCTAGTATAGGGCAGCAAACTGAATAAGTCGTCTCCATTATCAAAAGAAAAATTTTTGTTGATGTTTTTTGGTAAGGGGGTAATAGATCTTTAATAAATGATTGCTGATCGCCAATTTCGTTAACTCTTGCCACTTAGCGTCGTTACATACCGTGTGACAAACCCATTTTGCTAAAATAAGTGGTTCGTGGGGTTCCGACCCCCAACACTGCTCGACGGCGGTGTGGAGCATCCCGATAGTCACGCATCGATGGTGAGTTTATCCCTTTCTAAGGAGAATAATACTTTATAAACTCCATTCCTAGAAGGTATACCCTTAAACTAGGCATTCGAGATGACAGTCGAGTAAGGAAACATTTTTGTGTTAGGGTCATGTCGACATCTTCCCTTAGAAGCATTATCTGAATATTTACAAGCTGGAACGACAGAGGAGAGCAACACGGAAGATGATTTGTTCGGTGGGATAGCTTTGCGCCTCTCTTGGCGTTGATTTTTTACTCCCCTCAATATCATATACTCATCATTTATATACTATTACCTGTTTGATGAGCCATCATTTTCATTAAGCTTTGTATCACATAAAGTCGCAGAAAAGGATTCTAGAATAGTAACCCTCGCAAGGTTATTTGAATAACAACAAGAAAGTAATATGAATGTGTCACAAGATAATTAGAATAACTCATAAAATAGCCTTAAGAAATTGTCCTTTGCGTGAAGATTTTATGTTGAAAAGGAGGTAGTTGTGAGCACGACACCCCAACGAATAAAGATTGTGTCCTGTTGGACACTTCGCACCCCTAAATCGAGGGCTAACAGAGATACCAGCATCTTTATGAAGACGTAGGAAATAAATTACACACATACTAATTCAGACCGTTGGTTGATCTACGTGATCTCGTCCGACAGAGTTATAGTAGCTGAATCATTGCCAGAAGAGAGTCGGACAATCACTGTATGCCTAAGTGAAAGTATCGCTAGGGTCCAACCTTAACGATAATACGGATCCGGTGTTCTTCAAAAAGGATCTCGGAAATCTTGACTATTTGCTACACATGCGAGGGATGGCGTTTCTTGAAAGAAAGGAAATGGGGACAGTTGTGAAAAACACTAGATAACTTTCGTAACGCATGTAGAATATATAAAATCGAGAGGTGCGAGCAACACCACGCATGACTCCACGAGTTGATGCTCAATTTGTGGAAAGACAGATTATTGTCTGGATACATTCGGAGTTGATAGCGCATCATAATAGATGAGGTCATTGAAGAGGCCACCTACTATGAACATATCATGAGAAGACCGTACTTAATTGTATGTCACTACATGCCTCGTACGAGAGTCAACGACTCAGTCCAGTTTTTGGGCAACAAACGAAGGCGTTTATTGAGCAATTTTCCTTCGGATTAGGAAAATTATAGATAATTAGTAAGGGGGGATTTGCACATTTGTGCCGGAGAGCAACACGAGAAGCCAAAGTAGTAGTAAAATGTACTTACTGTCCTTGGTCACCGTAGACACATACCGCATTTTACGGCACACGTGATAGTTCAAGCACTCGTCAGCTCAGAAAGTCTAAGAACTTTAATTGCTTATGTGACACATATCGAACAGCGCGCTTCACTACAACGTCGCCTGACCCTATATTGAGATCGAGAACTTATAACATGTTCAGTACTCATTGGAAAAATTATCTTCTTGATGAGTCTATAGGGTTATTAATAATCGATTTAGTGTATCGAAGCACGAGATTCCTGGAATCTTTTGGATATGCACTAAAAAAACGGAGAGTGATACTCACGTAGCGTAAGAACACAGTGCATTAGAAAAATAAGGGTTTAACTTATCTCTAGTAGAAGGTCATTCGAGGCGTTGAGCAGGATTACCGAGTTATTGCTGTGAGAATAAGTTATTATACATTTGTTATGGATTCTATGGACAGCTTGTGTTTTTCGAACTGGACCTAAATACTATATCGCAGCTGTTATGAGACTTATGGATTGATATACCGTCGACTGAGTGAACAGGTTACGGAGCGCATTCTCATTATATAATTATGTAACTGAACTAGCGTGAGAGTAGCTTTAATATGCTAGATAAGTTGATTTAATTTTAATGAGTAGTGATTTGAACTAATAAGTTATGCATCTAAATTAGTTTGTATTTCATTAGTAATACATGGTAGATAGCCATAGAAAATTCGTTATAGGTGTGGGTAATAGATATCATAATAAGGTATGTGGTTATATATAAATATTTCGTGATTAACTAATGAAGTAACTTTGCTATATATACTATAAGTGAAATTACGATGAAATAACAAATTACAAATAAAGAAGTAATGAGGAAACCAATTTACATCATCAAAGAATGAGGAAACCAATTTACAAATTTAAAAATACCAATTTACCAACATTTATTAATGAGAAAACCAATTTACAGCATTAAGGAATTTTATTAAACCACTTTACTACATTAAGGAATGAGGAAAACAATTTACATAATCAACTAATGAGGAAACCAATTTACATCAAGAAAAGAGGAAACCAATTTACATCAAGATATATGGAAAGCAATTTAAATTAAGGTATGAGAGAAGCAATTTACAATATTAAATAATTAGGAAACCAATTTACAGTTTCAAGGAATGAAGAAAGCATTTTACATGAAAATGAGGAAACTAATTTACATCAAGGAATGAGGAAGCCAATTTACATTAAGGAATATGGAAACCAATATACAATGTTCATAAGGAATGAGGAAGTCAATTTACATCAAGGAAGGAGGAAACAAAATTCAACATCAAGAAATGAAACCAATTTATATCAATGAATGAGGAAACTAATTTGAAGCTCCAAGAAGTGAAACCAATTAACATCATCAATGAATGAGGAACCAATTTACATGAAGAAATTAGGGAAATGAGGAAACCAATTTACATCATTAAGGAATGAGGAAAGGAATTTACAACGTTAACAAATGAAGAAGATAATTTACATTAAGGAATGAGGAAAGGAATTTACAACATTATAAAAATGAAGAAACTAATTTACAACATTAAGAATAAGGAAATAAATTTACTTCAAGGAATGAGGAAGCCAATTTACATCATTAAGGAATGAGGAAAGGAATTTACAACGTAAAGAAATGAAGAAGCTAATTTACATTAAGGAATGCATATGTTAGTTGCTTCTTCTTCCACACTAATAGCCTCACAAGTTTCTTTATTTTCATGCTGAGAATCGACGCAGCTTACGTTTAATTGTTTACTGGTAAAAAGGGAGGGAGGAGACACACTAACTTAAACTCAAGTTCCATAGCGTAAGTTTAGGAAGAAACTCGATATATAATATTTGTAGAATACGATTGCATACACTAAAATAGAAGAAAAAAGAAAAAATAAACTTGCAACATTATTAGAGGAAATATCAATAAATTATATGTAAAATGTGTTGCATGACATTAGTGTCAGAATAATAATAAACAACAAAAAAAAAAAAGACACTAAAATAAATATGCGGTACATAACCTAAGAAAAGGAACAATTTTATGGTTTTCTACTTGTAAGCTTATCAGACTAATCATTAAACGTTCAATAATAAACTTCCATTACCCACTGAGTACAAATTTTAAAGTAAACTTTAATGAACTAAGCACCATAGCCCAATAGGTAATCGAGAGCACAATGCAAGTCGCAGGTTCATAACTCGTCCGATCCCTAGTAGCAACTACTCTAGACAGTTCCCTCTCCTAGATATGCAATATCCGTAATGCTAACTCACTAATATATATATATAATATATATTATATATATATATATATATATATATATATATATATATATATACCGTATATATATATATATATATATATATATATATATTTAATATCATAGGCCTGTTAAAGAAAAGAATTTCAATATTAGATAAACCTAATTGACGTACCATTGCAAATCCAATTAGTGAAAAATGAAAATTCGAATCTCTATATTAAGCAAACAAACAAACACAACATTTACCGAGTGTGTCGTATTTAAGAAAAGAACTCGCTGGCAATCATATTTGAAAAGATTTCTGAATTTAAAAAATAATATAGGTCACATATAAGAAAGAGTTCACAAAAATTCAAGAATATTAATATGGATGAAGTTAAGAAAATCCAAAAAAAAATTAAAAGAAAAAAGACTAATAATAATAAGTAAGAAAAATGGAATAATACTACCACAAGAACCTTACGCCAAAACATGATGAGGAAAATGGAGGGTTAAACAATAAAACCACTCCTTTTCACTACCAAAAGTTTAAACTATATGCATCATGCATTACATAATCATCATTGATCCTATATGAAAACCAAATAAATAATAATAAAAAAAATAAAGCCATATTTACAAATTATAAATTTCCTGCTTGTTTTATAATCTCAAAACAGACGCCACAAAATCACTACCATGATCGCGTAGAATCAAGAAAAAAAACTTACGACTCAGCTCCAACTTAAAACTCCTTACCAGTTTCAGTCTTATTCGTATCTCCTATCGGATATGTTCTAGATGCTTTATGAATCCAAATTTATTAAATTGAGAAACAGTTTTAAAGCCTCACTATTAGTAAAAAATTATTATCTTCAAAATCCTAATAAATCGTATTGACTATATTTGGTGAACATGTAAGTAAAAATATCATTAAGACTATGACGTCACACTAGCAAGGTTCATATCGAAACTACAAATACACACTTATATAAACTCCAAATTAGCGACCACATTCCCCAATAAAAAAGTTAAAGTGTATCACAACAGTAGGGAAACAAAAAACAAAGTGTTCCAGAATTTACTAGCAGATACCACTTAAAAATGAGTAAAAGTCGCAGATAATGCCAAAACCTTTTTTTTCTCTCTGTGTGCCTATTTAATTAACCCATCCTGTAAATGTGCAAAAAAATTTTATAAAAAAAGAAATTACATTATCTTATTTGATGTAATTTAAAATAAATCACACTAAAAAACATGAGCCACTCACACACACAAACAAGTTTATAGATATTGCATTTGTGAAATGAGTTCATCTACTTCCGTGCCAACCCTATTTTAAAGCAAAATTTTCATTCATTTGCATGAAATTTTTTAAGTGTCACAAAGAAAAGGTATTAATAAGTATACTTGCTTTTACAATGATCTACAAACTACTGAACTTCAACGTATGTATCAACCAACAACACAAACAGATATCAAAACTAGATACAACTAATTTTTGTAAACAGAAAGAAACCTCAGAATAAAACTAAAGTTCAATTTTTATTTCAGAAAAATACAGAAAATAAGCTTATCCATTCTGAAATAGCCTCCGCACCACAGATTGCTATACCCCTAGATAAACGGAAGTCTGAAGTCAAAAAGCTGACATAAAAGCGAGCAATATTTAGAAACATTGACTTAACACAAGCCTTCCAAAGGGAAAGTTATTCGACTGGATGTCCATTAGGAGAACGTTCACTGAATACCGAATGAATGAAATAAAATAAGTCGATGACTAATAAGATTCAAGGAAATCGGGAAATATCTAGAAAGCCCTAGCACTAAACTCTTTAAGAAGGGAACCACCACAGTATGCAACACTACAGACTCAAAATATTATATTATATATATATATAATATTATAATATATATATATATAATTATATATATATATATATTAATATATAATATATATATTATAATATATATCGAAAAAAACCATTCGGTAAACACACGACCTAATAAATTAATAATGTAGTCGATATAAATACCTCGTTTCATAATCGCTTTAATACCCAAAACACAATAAATCTATACCCAAGATCAAAGAGAGCCTTATATCAATGCGTATTTAGAATGTCATTCCCTCAACGTGTTTTCCCAAATACTAACCTCCCCCTTCCTCTAACAACTTTTCTATTCATCAGAACACAGCAAGCCTTTTTAACAATTTTATTCCATTGTAGACTTCCATTCATCAATTTCTTTTAGCATCATTTTAACCTATATGAATAAAAATGTTTTAAGAATAAATCTAGCTACTATCATTACCATTATACAATTAAGTAATATTATATATAATATATATATATAATATGATATTAATAATAATAATAAAATAATATATATATAATATATATATATATATATATAATATAATATATAAGATATAATATATATAATAATATATATATAATTATATATAATATATATAAATATATATATAATGTTAATAGGCGTATTAAAATCGTGTAGTACTAATCTGAAAGAAATATTAACATCAATAAAGTTAATAATAATAAACTATATCTATCATGTATATAAATGTTTCAACTTTTTTTTCTGGGTAATATATAATATAAATATATATAAATATAGTATAATATATATATAAATAATATAATATATATATAATATTATATAATATGCAGGTACATCCTGCAGAACACTTCAAAAAATCTAAGTCCAGTGCGCTGACACCTTGCTTTGCATTTAGCACGCGGTTGCTGTCATGACATTAATTAAACATAGCCCCCTATATGGAATACGATCCTAAAAGAAGTATGAAGAAGGAATTACCGAAAATCATAACCACTCAAAGAGCGAAGTCGATTAATCTGAAAAAGTAACAACAAATATTACTATTACATCATTACTATTACTGTTGCAGCAAGCTACATTCCACTACAACGTTTTTTAGTGTTTATTTTCGATCATGATCTTTTTTAGTTTATTTTTCAATCATGATCTTTTTTAGTGTTCAGTTTTCGAATCATGATCTTCTTAGCTTATTTTTTCAATCATGATATATTTTAGTTCATTTTTTTCGATCATGATCTTTTTTAGCGTTTATTCTTTCGCTCATAATTTTTTATAGTGTTTATTTTTCAATCATATATATTTTAGTTCATTTTCGAGCATAAATTAAATTCAATCATATCTTATAGTTATTTTTCAATCGTATCTTTTTTAGTATACGTCCAATGATTAACCTTTTAGTTATATATTTCAATCCTGATCTATATTAGTGTTTATTTTTCCGACCATCTTCTTTAGTGTTTATTTTTTTTACATCGTCACCAATATTTAATTAATACCATAAAATAACGTACCATTTAAGCTTTACTACTATATCAAGCGCGTAGCATAAGTACCATTATTTTCATTTTAACTTTTTAAAGTTGTGTGTTTTCATAACATGCTTTTAAAATAAAAAGAAACACTTCCATGTATGTGTTTTTTATATGTAAGTGTTTTTTTATATACATGTGTTTTTTTTATGTATGCTTGGTCTATCCACATTTCTTTTGTAAATCAACGTTTTGCTTACAGGATGATTCATCTAAAAGTACCAAACAACCTTTATACATGAGCACCTTCATGATTATTTAAAACAAACAGCTACCAATTACAATGGTAGCACTTAATTAAAGCAATGTAAACATCATCAATTAACATAAAAAGGGAAATAGACAAGTCTTACAATCAACATCTTTAAAGATTTAAAATACTTAAAAATATGTTATATACATTTAGACTAAATGGCCGAACAGTGAACTCACCACGCACCACATTATTTTCACCACCGCACGCACCGCGCCAGGTCATCTCAACACAATTTAGTCCATCAGTGATATATTGCTCATTCATAAATAATCTTCAATTAAATTCAAGTATTTTAATACAATATGGTTAAGATATTATTATTATTATTATTATTATACTATTATTATTATTATATATTATTATTAATATATTAAAGTATGGTATCGAAAGAACATTATTATTATTCTGATGCGGTGATAAGAAAATTAAATTATATATATAATTAAACTTGTAAGTAATAAGCAAAGGTAAATTTCAAAACCAAAATTTGAATGATCCATTTCAAACATCCTAAAATCCATAAAAATAAAACATGTGAGAGAGAAAGAGAGATGAGAGTAAAAAAAAAGCAGCATGACATCAAATAATTCAAACCACGAAGAAGAATAATTGGAAAACTTCTGTGAGATGCTATTAATGACACCCAACAGCAGGAGAACAATACCAACAAATTAATCATGGTAATTTTTACTTTTAATATAAAATTACTTATTCTCCTGATATAAATATATTATATATATATTATAAAATAATATATTATATATATATTATATATATATAAATAGTTATATATAATATAGTATTAATAATATTAATATTATAATAAATGAATGCCGATACTAAAAAAATTCCCTAAACCCGATGTTAAACTCTCAGCTTCCCAATACCAAGCAATTACACATTTACCAACAATATCATAACAAGTCCGATACGAATACCATATGTGCTATATTATAGTTAGATAAAACACATCTTATATAACAACAAAAGAATTAAAATCTTATAAGAAAATTTAATAATGAAGAAAAATAATAATAAATAAATAAGAAATAAATAATAAAAACTAACATTACTTATAATGTAAAAACGAGAAGTATGCCTATACCTTTATTTAGGTTTTAACAAACTTAAATCTAATCAAAGTACAATTTATACACGGTGAAAGTCCAATAAAAAATCTGGAAAAAAAAGTAAAAGCTCAAATCACAGTGGACTCAAAAAGTGAATACAAACGTCTGGGGGTGAAGAGTTTGTAGGAAAGGTATTCCAAAAATACCTCAAAAATACTTCCTTTGGCCTTATGAGAGAGAAACGTATGATTCTTCCAAAACTTACAAAAATTATAATATCAGAAAATTAAAAAAAAAAATGGTTTAATTGATTTATTAGAGAAGGGTTAACTTGTGAAGATTATAGTATAGATAAATGGAAGAACCCAATTATTACATTCAAAATGAAGTTTCCTGTGATCCTTTGGGAACATAAATCAAAGTCATGCCCCAAATCCATCATCTGTATACCTATACAGGTGTGGTGGAATATTCAAAGAATATGAGCACTGAATGTTCTTCGACACAAAAAATGAATTGACAAAGTATGTAAAATGAAGATAAGTAAATAACAAATGCTCAGAACAGACTAAAGTTTAAAGATATATATGGATATCTACACAGCTACTATAGGACAATAAAAAAAGAAAATAATAATGAAGTGAAAAATTGTAAAAAATCCAATGCTTATCCTACACTCCTATCCAGCTCCAATATGTCCGATCGCATCAGCAAAAAATAAAAAATTAATAAACCCGACATTCGAATAGCAGTTAACAACATTATAGCAGAAGATATAAGTCCCATCAACGTCCCTCACGAAAAAACTGCGGTCTGAAATAAAATACAATATTATACATATTTCAAAAATCTTTCCACCTCCTGGTAGATTCAAAAACTAAGAAAGAAGAAAAATAATAGACTATAGAGCTAGAGCGGTAAGTACCACATTTAATAGAGAAGGAAAGGGTATTTATAAAAGACAAACATTTACCAATGACATTGCAAATAAAGAGCAACATATAGAATTCACAATTACAAACACTTTTGACATCCGGTATAAACTCAAGAATACCTCAAATTGCATCTTACATAAATAAATGAGGGATGGAGAAGTGTGGAGAATAACACAACTGAATAATCATTTAAAGTTGAGAAAAATTCATCTTTTTAATAGAATGAGATACAATTATCCATCACAAAACACATAGAGAAAGAGGAAAAACCAAATAGTTTGACATTTTTTTACAAATTCCCAAAAGTTAAGGATTAGGAATTATTGGATTATAAGCAGAAAATTTTAGAAAGAAAAAAGAAAACTCATACCAAAAAATACAATTTACGCTACTAATAACAAAGACTAGAGCTATCTTAAATCCACAACCCTCACTGCTCTGATGCAAAATGTGAATAAGTAAAGCAACCGAGAGAATAATCAATCCAAATATAAGGAAAAATAAATAATATAAGTCAAAGTACTCTGAATAACTTCAAGTTTTGATTCGAGAAGCATAATTCAACTCTGGCCACTTTGAGTGGCAAAGAACATTCAATTCCCATTTACAGCTCATAATTTCCAAGAATTATATTCTCACTCTGGACAAAATATTCCCTATGATATATATAATATATATATATATATATAATATATATATATATATAAATAATAAATATATATAATATACATATAATATATAAATATATAAATATATAATATATTATATTA
The DNA here is from genome assembly GCA_015478945.1 of Trachelipus rathkii. Classification (NCBI taxonomy): domain Eukaryota; kingdom Metazoa; phylum Arthropoda; class Malacostraca; order Isopoda; family Trachelipodidae; genus Trachelipus; species Trachelipus rathkii. The sequence continues at coordinate 23,561 of JABUQX010125250.1, forward strand.
ATAAATTATATAAATATCAGTATATATATATATATATAAATATATAGATTGAGCAAAAAAGTCGACCATCTGAAATCTATAATTTGTGTAGTTTATTGTTCTTTAAAAAAACATTCTGGTGCAAATATTCATCATCAATTTAATAACTTTAAGGCTGCTACATCATTAAGCATTGTATTATAGTACAACTAAATATCATAATATAGATAAAACCTAATATTGTAAAATGTTTTTCAAAATAAAAATATTCCAAAGCATAGCAAAAACCCGAAACCTTCAGAGTCTTATACAATTCTTGAAATCTAATGGGCAAAACTTTACCAGTTTACTTAATAAACGAGAATACAACCCTACAGTATGAGTACGTTTATTATTGATCAGTATAGACATTAGTACCTCGACCTCTCACTATCACTCTGATTCGTAAGTGCAAGTCTGGTTTTAATATGGAAAGGCGTAAAACACTTCGTACACGATATTTGCTTATCACATACATAAATCGAAGAGACCTCACTCCATCAAAGACGGAAAACAAATAGCATTGTATGAACTACAAGTAAACGGGAAAAACAACACTGAAATAGCCCTCGTTCTACGTCTAACGGTAATTCAGTTAAAAAACACAGTCCCAACAGGGTTAAATGCCATGTCAGTCGGGAAAAATAAAAAACTTTACAATGAATGGGAAAATTAAAAAAGAACAAGAATAATAGAAAAACACATGTGGTCTGTCAAAACAAAGAGAAAAAAACTACAGATAAATCTTTTGAAGTTTTGGGCCATGCAGAATGCTCTACATATACAAAATAGACGAAATCCCTTTTAATGCTCCAACGGAAAAAAAACAAGCCAAAATGGTTATTATAAAAACATTACCAAAGATAAAGATTCCAGAGAGAGATCATCTTTACAAGAGAAAAAACAGCAACGTTGATGTACTCATGTCAAAGTTCAACAACATCAGGTCGAAAACAAAGTCTCATCATTATTTGGAGACACAAACATTCACTTACAAAAATACAGGAAGAAACATTGCTAATGACGGAAAACTTATGACATAACCATGCGAGCTCTTGATCTAACCAAAAATAAATATGCTCACAAATCTATCCCAACAGTACCTTCCAACGAAAATATAACATTCACTATCATCAGAAGGACGAGCAAACAACAATAACAGGAAAAAATGCAAAAAAACTGCTTTAGGATTTCAAAACAAATGTTCCCCGACCAAAACATGGATCAAAATAAGGAAATATACCGTCATAAAATATCAACGACTCCATCCCTAATTCGACTAAGTCATAAGCTTCCTTGGCGTTCCAGAAGGTTACCCGTGAACAGTCAGTAATTCAGATGCGTATATCAATGAGATGCAATTATAATCAAGCAAGTCAAGCATCCTTTACACCACCCACCAAACCACATAAAATTGCTTACTAGGGAGCAAAAATGGTAAATCATGCTGTGCTAGTGTCGCCATCACATTAGATTAACATGTAACAGCTTCGTCTTCTTGCCTTCTTCCTCTGACTGACAACTCTTTAAAATTAAATCTTGTGAAAATTATACACCAACTACCAAACAAGCCGAACCTGTCATCAAAAAAAATAACAGAGCTGGCTTCATATCTAATTGTGAAGCCAGGCTCAGTAACCACCACCCTATAAGATTACAAAATTCTCCAGCTGACAATTATTTCCTTTCGTAACACTCGACATCAGAATCAATTAAATCCCGACAACTAGGCACGTGGATTTCCAAGGGCAATTTACTGTATAAAAATAGATTTAAAAACCCAGTTAAGCTACTCCAAAGAAAAAAGGACTGTCGTATATTCCTGTTTTAACAACAATATATATTAAATCTGTTCCCATCCATAGCCATCAGTCTTCCACTCGGATTGACTCACAAAGCTTGCAAAAACAAGGAAAAGATCTAACCACAAGTCTGCTCTTAATAAAGTTGAGCATTTAGCGATCTCTAGAACTTTGCTCTTTCATTTTATTCAAGGTCTGGAACAAAAAACAAAAGAGCATCCAAACAAACAAGAATCCCAGGACCGAAAAAGGAGCAAAACCAAACCTAAATAGATCAAAAACAATTGCATATTCGTACATCCAACACAAAACGACTTTACATACATCGATTGCCTCACACATTCTAACAAGATGCTGCAGAGTTAGGAATACGACGAGACTATAGGAACAAAGAATCTGAGGACTAAAAGTATAAATGATACTCAGAAGGGGTCTGCTAACAAAATACAACAACTATTATACAAAATGAAGACCACGCAATTACTCACCTCTTTC
>JABUQX010125251.1:0-12500 GCA_015478945.1 Trachelipus rathkii
ACATTCTAGGCAACGATGGATGTGAAGTGGTAGAATATATATATATATATATAGATAAACTGGTTAAAAAAAAAAAAAAAAAATATAAATATAATTAATATATAATATATTAATTATATATATTATTTAATTTATTTATATATTTAATAATATTTTATGAGCATTATAGAAAAAATTCTTACGATACATAATATTATAGCGTTGAATAAGAAGAGGTTCTGAATCGAATATATATATAATAGCGAAATTATTTACACTTTGCAAACAAATAAATATAGACGCCTTCTGAATATTCTTAATAAAAGAAATAAGAAACTTGCATAAGTCCTCTATATATAAATAATTTTCTTTTTTTTTCAAATTAACGAATCTAAAATTTCTAAATTTGGGCAGTAATTAGAGGAATATAAAAAAAAAGTTAAAAAACAATTTTTTTATATTTACATTTATATTTATTTATATTTTAATAAAACTTCTTGACTGGCAATATAATAAATTTTCGTAATAATAGGCAAAATATAAATTGAAATCTTTTATATTATATGTTTTTATTCTAATTTTTTTTTAAATGTAATAATAAGTTCTTAATAATATATAAATGTCCTTGTTAATTTAATTATAAAGAAAGTTTAATTTTAGGTTTTTTAATACAGTTCCAGTTTTTTTATTTCTTTATCTCAAGTAGTAATATATATATTCAAATTGTTTCGCAACATAGATTTAGCGAAGTATTAACATTTATCATATACAAACACACTACTAATGAAGATTTATAAGGCTTTAGCTTACCCTAGGAATGTATTAAGTTTACGAGTGGAGAGGTGAGAGCGAAATTTCCTTTTGTGGATACCTATTATCTTCAAACTTAAAATTCTTTTGTTCTCTATGCGAGCCTGGTTTAGGTGCATATGTAGACCGTATTACATGTAAAAATCATTAGGTTCTTGCTCTGATAGTAGGAGGTCACGTTATGAAAATTTGAGAGGGTTTAGACTCGGAATATATTCTTTGTTTAATATCCTAATATCTTTAATGTTTTACCGCCAGCTGTATTGACCATTCACATGGCAACAAAAAGACAAATACTCACGTTTTGTTTTCATATCTTTTAAATAACATTAATATATGTCACGAGTCAGTTTTTTGTATGCTAACCATCAGCTTAGATGACTGTTTGGACTTACTTCCGTACAAAAAGAAATTGTTGTAATTGAAGGGTGAGACAAAAGACTGGACAGTAGAAGAAATCTATATTGAAAGAACACTCAATTTTGTATGGAGTAAGTAGACAGTAAATGGTAATTGTGATACAATAATAACCTTGAAGAACGCCAATTAATTAATTTAAGATATTTATAAGGATAAAAGCTTTGGGGCGATTATAACAGTACCACCTTAGAGCGACTAAGGAAAGGAAATTGTTAAGATGAAGGAGATGATATCTTATAAAGATGGAGGATTGAAATATCTACCTTTGTGTCAGTCTTATCAGAAAGGATTCGATACTCTATCTACTCACAAGTAGCTACAAAAAAAAAAAAAATTAAAAAAAAACAAAAAATAACCGAATATGCCTAGAGTTGAAGCGTTCTTTGCGCTCACATACTGGGCGAATTTAGTAATAAAAACGTCATTAATAAGGGATTATAATAGTTTTTCAAATCTTTTCTAAGGATATTTAATGGAAAAAATAATTTATGAATATTTATGCAAAATATTATTAAAGATGTTTGTGACTAAGAGCTAGAACAGTAATTCCCAACAGTGGATCCGCGGCACAAAAGATTGTCGCAAGAATCCAGCCAGATTTGTAATCATTCTGCACTGACTTGTTGCTTATAGTTATAAATTTTCAACCACGTTGCTGCAGGGAAGAACAAGGAAATCATACAACTTAGTTTTTAACATCTTTAAAAGCTACTGAGAAGATTAAATAATTTATAAATAACCTATCTATTTTTTCAAGCTTCGTGCAATAGTAATAAAGTAACTATGACTTATTGTTGCAGAAACTCACAAATAAATTAACATCTCTAACAAACTCATTATTGTTGATAGAAAATTCTCATCACAAGAATAATGAACATCTCTAACAAACTCTAATACGCTCTATCTTACGGAAGAAAAATATTAATTGTCATATGTGATAATGGTACTCTGAAACTAAGGCTTAAAAAACACCACTTGATGAATACAAGGATTGATATTATTAATGAATGTGCTATCACCCTATATTTCAAAAGGAAGTTCTCGTGATCCTATTACAGATTTCTCATCTTACCAGTGAAAATTAATTTTAAAAACGTGGGTATATGAAATGTGATAACCGGAATATGGGCAGTTCAGAAAATTTGTTCTAATGTTTATTTTTCATAAATAATAGGCATATTCTATTTTCTTAAGTGTTAAGATGTGTGATAATAACTGCTAAATAAATCTTCTATGAAGCACCATAAGACAACTAAATATCTATCATTAAATACTGTAATTTAAGGTCAATATTTTATTAATTACCTAGTGGTTTGTTTTTCATATTGCATATTAGTTTGATTTAGTTAACATACTTGAAAATTCTGTATCAAGCACATGGATTGTTTTTTTTTATATACTTAGTCTCTTTTTATATTTTTAGCCACTAATGATAAATTGATTTACTTATTATGTATAATATCTTTTTAATATCCTTTTACTTTACTGTGATAATTATGGATATTATTGGGAAGAATATACTAAACCAATAAATATAGGCTAGGGGGCAATAAATTTCAAAGTTTCCAATGACCATCAGATTGGTACAGTTCCAACACCAAAAGGTAGATGGAGAATCAGATAAAGGTTCAGTGCAGCAAGAGTTTGAGAGTAGAGAGAGAGAGAGAGTAGAGAGAGAGAGAGAGAGAAGTACATGAGAGAAGAAAGAAGAGTAAGAAGAGAGAGAGAGATGAAGAGATAGAGAGAGAGGTTAGAAGAGATGGGAGAGATGATAGATAGAGATAGAGATAGTAAGAGAGAGAAGATGAGAAGAGTAAAGAATGCAGAGAGAGACTTTTTTCGGTCTCATTTGTATAGTCTATTTGCGATAGGATAAACGAGGTAAGTCAGAGTAAGTATCTAGAATTGTTCAAACGTTCAAGTACAAGTACATAAGTGTCACATGAAAAGGTCAAAAGTTATAAGACAAGAATAGTTAGGTTCTCTTTCTATAAAAATATTTAATGTCTCAGAACGATACATTTCATAGTAGCAAAATAACGGTTCCCGAAGCTAACAGAATCAAAAGCTCGAGGGCGTGAGATTATTATATGTACGATTCTGATAGTAAAGTACAAGTTTTTCGATTGAACTGAAAACACTTTTTTCGCCATAATTAATAAGAATTTCTCTTCTAATCTCACGAATTAGCGTGTATAGAGATGTTGAGGCTTTCAATATTAAATAAAAAAAAGAAAAAGATAAAGAAAATAATCTCATCAAATTAGAGCTTGGCATGTACTCTATTATACATTCTAATATAATATTTATAATATCAAGCTAATCCTATTTCGAGAGAGTTTTTGTGCTACTTATATAACCTTTTCCCACCAGCTTTCATTCTTTTATATAATCTATCTCACTTTATCATCATTTTTTTTTATCTTTTAATACTTCTCACCACTATCTTTCTTCATATCTATCATCCCAATCTCAATATCATCCCATGAATATAATCACTGTACACCTTTTCTCCTTCCTCTTTATATCGCAGTGAGCTTGTGGGGTCCACGGTGTTTAGTGTGCTGGCCTTAAGTGTATGCACTCTCGATTTTAGGTGTTAAGATTTTCGGAACTAGTGAAACATAGTTTTTCACCGCTCAACAAGAAAATTCTTATTTTCAAGTTTATATTGATAGCCTTGGAAGCAAGTAGCATTGAAAATATAAGGAATAAGCCGCAGTACCTTTAATATATCATCATATAGTACCTTTATAAAAAACTATGTAGTGAGATAACTCGTGTCAAGTCAGATATATATATAAATCATCTCAACCTTATAGAGTTCATAGAATATAACCTATATATATATAGCGATGGATATATTATCACTCAATATGAATATCTATCGGTATCTAAAATTTAGTGGTGGATATTCTATATAATATATATATCTTTTCATTCACACAAATACTGAGTTGGGGCTTAATACAACGCAATTAAAGATATTTCTTCGATGAAATCCGAATGTTGCATTTATTCTACAACAGAAAGGCAGCTTTATTAATTCTACATGCATAAAATAGTATTCAGATCTCTTTTCGATTCTCATATACGCAGAATTTTCGTTGATTTACTTTTTACTTACTCTGGCCTTTGCTAATTAGTACACAAATATATTATACATTTTCTCTTACTATAGGCATATTTTACTACTATTTTTTACTGACTTTAATTACTCCTTTTACCTATTATAAGGCTCTATTATACTATATCTATATATATATATAATATATATATATATATATATACGATCCGGGGTCGATATTTATCCTCGCCAAATATACATATGCAACGGGGCACTTTTACAAAATATTATATATATATAATGCCTCTTTTTCATGACGGATATCATCTTCTTATATTAATATACTAATTATAACATGAATTCATATACTACTACTTACTCATACTGTTTATTTTTTTTTTTTTCAATTATTTATCTACTATATATATACCTTATTTCGCAAACATTTCTCAACTAATATTATAATATATAAATATATTATGCGAGTTTTGAAAATTTTAATTTATACGCTCCTAGGGAATTTTTAATTAAATTTCTGTGGTTATTAGCGTCTCTTTTTGTTATATTTCCTCTACCTCCTCTTATCTCCAAAACATCTAAAATTCCTAATCTCCAAGTGATAGTAAGATTCATTATTCCGCGTATACACAATACGTTTATGCGAAATAGAATATACAACAGTATGTATGATGAACAACCATAAGTCGAAAAAATTATCTTCTTTATATCACACTAACTTCCCGCTTTATACTGCTCTCTTAGCATTCTAGTCTCATCCCTGAACCCATTGTAACTTACTTCACACTACACATAAATAGTTTATTCTCCGGGAGCAGATCCATAGCATTCTATTTAAAACTCAACCAAGTCCAGAGGATCTAAATCACTAAACCACTTGTCCACGTGTGGCTCACATACCACGCTCGCTGCGGGAGACTTTCAAGGAGTTAGGTCCTTTACCACCTGTGATATAGAAAAGGAATGGGCGCTGTGATATACGATGAATAAATTTTCTCTCGTCGAGGTACATGAGTATATATAAAAGGGATGTAAGTATTGGAGTGTCCGCTCTAGTCTGGTTATATCCTAATGTAATACACGTGATATAGATATAGATTTCCCTTTTCGATTCGTCGACCATATTATAATCGTCACAATAATTCTATCTTATATATTCAGAAGTACGCGGACTAATGAACTCTCGGCAGATTGAATCATATTCTTGTACTCATAACTATGTCATCACAAGAGAGAGTAGTTGTTCGAGTTCTAAACTGTGGCAACATATCAACTTACTTTCTTATCGTATGTTGTACGTGTATAATGGTATAGCTCCATATAGACTCATTTAGAATATTGATTTATCATCGCTCTCCAGCCAAACTCACGATGGAATTCTTTCTGTTACCATATAGATATATCTCCTTTACTGGGTGGGACGTACAAGCCTTATGTTTCAGGTGTGGAGATGTGCGAATGAGAGAATATGAAACGTCTGCAGAATGGTTTGACTTATCCAGATGGATATCACGTGTATAATGCGCAAGTGACTACGTCGGTCTTAGATAATTCTTATCAGATAGTAATGGAAGACTAGCAAGTAGAGTATCGATATAGAGATATAGGAACGACAGAGATAGGCACTCTCGGCATTGCAATCGTAGATGGATACTAGTCACATAAAGTAGAATGCTATTATGTGCGGACGTATGTATGAGCTTATAGGTAGAGTCTTGTCATGCCGAAATGCGAACGACCGGACGTGCAAACTAAAAAGAGGGAAGTGCATTTGCGTGGATGCATTCAGATTTGTTATATAGATGAGAGAGAGGTGCTATAGTGATGACTGTATAATACGCCTCGTATCTCATAGAGATATAGTATAGATATCAAACAATATAGATCAACTCTGATATTTTCCAGAATTCTTATGATATATATATATATATATGTAACGCACATCCGCACCTACTTCCATTTTCAAGTAATAATTCTCAACTCTAATTTGTAGGGTTCCCTTGTAAACGAGATTTTGCATAGATTATCCGGGATTCTCATCATTATTCAAACACCGATATAGACAACTATTACTAGCACCAACTAATAATTCGTGAGTTGTTCATCGTGTAGTGCTTATATATATATCCATCTCGTGATAATCTAATATGATGCTTATAGATAGGATACAGAGACGAATATGAAATAGAGATATATATATTGGTCTTGCAATTCCCTTCATAGCCATTAACCTATCTCATTACATGTATTTTGATCTATATATCATGAGAGATTAATAAGTCATTGATTTATAAAAACGCCTCCCACTGACATTCCTTGCTATTAACTAACTATTGATATATATAGAGTACAATTTCAGTTATTTACAGTAGTTGAGAGCCTCTATTTAGGGTCTTTTACTAAAATTACTCAGTTATTCTTTCCTTACTCATTATAGATCTCATACAAATTCTAAATTATCTATCCTCATTTACTTAACTATCTTAGGGTTATGGGATCACTCTCTAACCTGACTTACGAATTTGAAATATATAGATATATATACGCCTTATATAGTAGGAGATATATATTGTGCTACTCCAATCATATAAACATAATTAATATATTTATGAGAAAAGCTTTGTTGATATGGGGAAAGTATCAATATCATATCTTAAGAATATCAGCAGGTAAGATCTCGCCGAGTTATTAGTTAAGTATGAATATAATATATACTATATGTAGTCTGAGTCTAGAAAATAGGGTACTTTAATATTATAATATTATATATATATTATAATTCTATAATATTATATCAAAGTAGCAGAGTATAAGAAGCTATCATAAGTTAATTAATACACATATCATCTTATTACATTAGTAATTAATACTCACTAACACGTCAGATAAAAAAAACATAACTTTCTCTTATGTGTAAATAGTAAATACCATATATAATATATCTATTCTATTTGTTAACTAACTATAAAGAATCGTAAAATATAATCAAGATTCCATAATTCCTATAAAACTTTAATTAATTAATACCTATATAGTGAATTACATATAATTTTCTAGGATATATTTAATACTCTGATCTTTTTTCGATTGTTCTACGGCGTCAATATTAAACTCCAGCAGACTGGTTACATTTACCAACGTACCCTTATATTAATATATTGAGATACAACAATGTATTGCACAGTCGGAGCCCCTCCCTTCCTAGGTATATCTTATAAATAACGTCAAGCTGTCACTAACGCTAAACTAGTTACAATACACAATATACCGTCCCTTAATTTAAAACTAGTTCCTTGACAGAGCTCAAATAATACTATCCTCTAATCCAAGTTTTTTATATCAATTGACCTTTAATCAACGACATAATTGTACTAATTTAAAAATGATATATTATATAATAATAATTATATATATATATATTTTAATTAATTATTATTATTATAAGTATGGTTTTTGTGCGGTGAAATCTGTAAGAGGTTTTGGAGTTGGATAAAGTAGGATTATGTGGACTAGAGTAGTTGTGTAGGATATGGTTCTTAAGATAACGTTGAATAAGTAGTATAGGTCTATATGGGTGTGTAGTGAGGATTCTCTCGGTGTATTGTCTATGTATCAAGTGGTGAGACTTGAGAAAAATAGTGAATGATTATATTTAATATTTATAGGAATTATATTAGTTTTACGAAAAGGGAAGGGTAATTAGATACAAGTGCTTGTAGGAAAGTTTGTATGATTGCGGATGAGATGGTGTGATGCAATATACTATTGGTGGTATGTAATGATAAAGATATTTTGTGAGTGAGACTGTGATCTTAAGGGGGTATGTTTGGTTATGTTTTTATGCATAGTTTAGAGAGTCTATGGATGGAAATGAGGTTAAGATGTAAAAGTAAATGTGTTTGTATGAATGAATATTAAGGGGAGAGATTTGTGTATGAGTGATGCAGAAGAATTGAATCAAAAATAGAGAGATTTAGATAGTTATGAGATTATAGTGGTTGTAGAAGAACTATAAGGGCTTGATCAATAGCGTGCAATTTTGCATGGAAATCATAGATTTGAGATCGCAAGTCTTTGGTATGTGGAACATGGATAGGATGATCGTGGATTTAGTTAGACACGAAATTGTAAATCGTAAACTAAGTATCGAGTATGAGTGATGATTATAGTGAATACGCGACATGAAATGTGGATAACATAGTGAATGGAAATATGATAGGTGATATTGATATAATGTGAGTTTTGTGAAGGAAGGCGATAAGAATAAGGTATGATTATATATATTAATTTGAAATGATTTGATTATATAAGGGGATATTTTTATATTTATATACAGAGGGTAATTTGAAACATGGACTTCTGTGCTGATAAGTTTATTTAACGTTATCGTGAGCTTTACTTTATCTAAGGCTAATACAGTTACAATAAGATACTGTGATGGTGGTTTTTTGCGGTGTATCGTTAAATATTGTAGTTGTTGGTCTTTCTTGGGTCACATGGGTAGATATATACTTCTACTAGCATTTAAGCCGATAATGCCCTCTTAATATAAATTTAAATAAAGGTTTAACATAAGTTGGCGGTAAATCGGTTCAGGTATCCTTAGGTAATCTACTACGGGGGATATATATTAGTGTAATACTATGCGCGAAGTTCTCCTCTATAGTTTAGGATTATTTAAATACTAGTATTATCAAACTATACTCGTTTCCATACCAAGTGAGGAGGGTTTGTACGTGGATATTGTGCGCTCCATGAAAAGACTTTGAGTAATGGCCTACTCTTCTTCGAAACTTGTGTGTGCATGTATATTCATACTAACACGCAATTCGGTGTTAGGCAACCGATTACATACCTTAGGTATCTCTGTTTTCAAGATGTATGCCACATTGTTACTGAGCGAACTACTCTTTAATCTACAGTAATTTCCCTTAGTATATATAACAGTTCAGGTAGAAGCAATTCAGATGTGCCTTTTTGAATTATTATGATATGAGTCTTCTAAGGTCTTGAGTCTTCCTCATCGTCCTTCCTTAGATTTATCATATTTATTATTGCATCATGACATATCTATATTTGTGTAATAGGGTGATGTTTATTTTAAATTACTCGATTTATACTGATATATATTATTTTATTTTTATAGTCTATATGTGAGTATATATATTATTTAGTATAAATTACATAAGCGTATACGTTACTATTATATGGTTCTAAATTATTATTTAATCATAAGTCTTGTGAATACTAATTGTAATTATAATTACATATAATATTCATTGTCCTATATATATGTAATATATATATTATTATATTATATTATATATGTATAATATATTAAATTATAATATATATTATATATATGATTATATATTATATTATATAGACTAATATACTTCTTTTAATTTTCTATTATATGGAAGTCTATGACGATACATTTTTGTACATTTTAAATATTTTTTATCAATACGGAAAGGATAACTTGAATATAAAAGTAAAATATAAATATATTTACTTGGTAAGTTTAAATAAATTGTCATAGAATTCTTTGCAGCTCTAAATAAAAGCCAAGTACAATGTACTAATAAATGGCTCAAGTAACAAGTCATAAGTAATTTAGATACAATATATACTGATTTTTAGTTAAATACTAGATAGTCACATGTAAGTTAATTATAAAGTTATAAATATAATATATATATAGTATCCAATAAAATGTACCTATAAGTAAAGTACTTTAATAGTACTTTATGAATATACCACATGATAATATTATAAATATAATATATATAATATAATTAGTATAATATATAATATATATAATATAAATAATATAATACTAATATATAAAATATACTTAATAAATTAATATATAATATATAATATATATAATATTATATATATTAATATATATATATTATATTATTATAATATATTTTATATTTATAGTAATATAGACTTGAAAATTGGAAAATTTTTGGTTTTTGAATATTTCTAAGATTTGGTTGGTGTGTTGAAAATATTAAAAAGGTGATTCTCTTTCAGGCAATATAGGAAGGTGAAATAAAGTGGACAATCTCAATTTTAACGGTTGATCGATTCAGCAGGTGAAGAAAAAGATTTAGAAGTGTCTTAAGCTTTGTTATAATTAACAGTGATTATTTTATTTTTGTTCATAATGTTACATTTTATGTTGGATTTCGTTTAGAATTTTTTGGCAATTGAAAATAATTGGTCTTCATTTTATTAGTAAGAAGTGGAACATATTTAATTTAAATATGGAAATATGGAATATGAATTTATCAGGGAGGAATGGAAAAGCTTAATAGTATTGTTGTGAATACAAGTGTATATAGAAAGTATAGCTTCGATGGATTTGATTATTACGAATTTGAGAAAGTTTATTATATAGTATAAAGATAAGTTTAGATAAGTATTATATTATTATATAGAAGTGAAGTTATTATATTTATATAGAGATATGAATTAGTTAGAATTGTAAGGGTGAACTAATAAATCTTAAACTTCACATAATCTTTTTGAAATCTGTTCGTCGATGGATGTAAGATTTTAGTTGTAGGATTATAAATTAATTTGTTCTTCACTCAGTTCAATATATATATATATATATATATATAGTTTCTCACCTTAAAATATAATAATTTATATTTTTTATATAATTACTAAGCATTACCATCATTTAGGAGCATATCTCTTATAATATTGAAAATGTTAAATTTTACTTTGAAATTTTGTACCAAAACTGTTGAGAAAATAATTTTTCATTCTATTTATTAAATAAGTGATTGCAAACAGAATTTTGCTATTTCTCTTTATATGAAATAATATATATAATAACTAAGTGATTAGCTAGTATCTTACTCTATCCTATATATTATCGACTGGTTCTTATAATATCTAGAATTTTCGATTTCTTTCTTATTTTTTACGAAATTCTACAAGATAATCGAACCGGGTTCGCAACTCCTGGGTTCTCACTTACATGTTAAAACAATCTATAATATCTTATTCAATCAATCCGATATATTAACCCGTCCAATCGTTACGGTTTAAAGTTTGAAAACTCATTATTTCCTTAACTTCATTGAATCAATTTTAAACGGTGCTATGCGTACGAAAAAGACTAACAGAAATGTTCAAATTTTGTTTAAAATATATTACATTGAATGTAGCATGTAACCACATCTATAATACTGAAGAACAAAAACTTAACACAGAAAAAGAAATTTATATCAAGTATGAAATAATATTTTCACATCAACGTCGTCTCGCGAGGATGGGAAATATTTTTAACGTCAACTGTGATCTGAAACATCACATGAAGTAAAGTGAAAGAATTTTATTTTTTTGTCAACATACTGTATAAACGCAAAGTAAGCTCCATTAACATGTTATTTATTTTTACTTCCATTGAGAAATGTATCTTCTTAATATAATACTATATATATATATATAACATATAATAATCATATATATCTATTAATATTATATATTCTTACTCTATATCTGCTAATTTATATATCTCTTCTATATATATCTATATATACACTATATTTTATCTATATATATTTATATATATATATCTAATTATATATATTTATAACGGCAGGGTGCATCTTATCCACACCCAATTGCCACAATCCAACAAATATCACTTTCATTTTGTTAGTCTACTTAACATTACGGCATTTAAAATTAACTTTAATATGTTAGAGATATGATCAATATAAAAAAAAAATGATATAAATAAAAAATTTCTTATGCTTTTTCCCTCATTATTATTAAAATTAATGGAAATATTAAGGAACATAAATAAATGTCTTACTGGGTAACACTTTAATCACAATACAGATCCTTGGGGACACCAAACAATTTCATCTAGCCATTGCGGTTTTCGAATGTAAAGTATATCAGTTCGACATGTATACTGTATAATTGTATCTGGTTATTTGATGAAATCATTAAATCATTCGTCGCGGTTCACAAATATTTAACGCGGATTGAAGTAGTTCCTTCCATTCAGTTATTTATTACATATTAAATTCAGAATTTCGTTAAAGTATTAAACATCTAATTTACAAAATCTTTATTCATTAGCAATTTACAACAAGGTTTTTCTAAGGGATAAAGCAGGTTAAACTAACATTAATCTTGCGAAAAATAATTCTGATATGGCTCAATGATC
>JABUQX010125251.1:20000-23472 GCA_015478945.1 Trachelipus rathkii
AACTGAACATTCCTTCATTTTGATTACTAGACTAACGTACAAAACGGTCCAATAAAACTGAGAGAGATACACTTTTATTCTTATGTATCCTGTATATAAAATAGTGGTTAAAGTACATCACGGCTATAGAATAAAGTCATGTATAAACTTGAGCTACTTAAGGGCTACCTATGAAGAATGGGCTTGGATGGAGACGGGAGCAAAAGAGCACGCTAAATTGTCTCTGACGTATAACGAATAAAAAAGAGGGAGGGTACTACCTAATTGTTCAAGTTGAGAGCGAGCAAAATTAGATGACGTTTCTCAGAAAATTTTCCTTAGGGAGGAAGAGAGAGTTCTTGTGCATATGAATTTATTTATATTTTCTAGCACAGGAGGTAACTATAATTGACTTTTTAGTGATCATGGGAGATTAAAAATATTAAATTAGTTTAATTTCGTCCATTGTGAACGAAATAAAGGCGAGAGGGCTAGTTACCTATAATTGGGATCATAGGATTAAATATGAGTTTTATAGTTGAGAGAGATTGCAAAGTGTAATTAGGTAAATTAGAATGAGAGAAGGTGAGGAGGGTTAAGAGTAGTTTCAAACAAGTGGATTATTAATTATTGAATGAAAAATGTGTAAATCAGATCTAAGAGGTATAAAATGACATGGATAATTATATAACTCCAAACTGGGGAAAAATCTATCGGCACTGAGAACGAGAAGAGTGGATTGAGGATATTAAGAGAATGCGTATTATAGGAAAGCACGCCAGGTGCAAAACTCTCTAAAGAAAGCGAGAGCTTTTGTAGAGGGTTTTAAGATCGCTTTGGCTGAAGTTTAAGATATGTGTAAGGAGAGACACAGTGCATAAGTACCAACATGTTGCTATATTAAGGTAAGGGTAATAAGGGGAATTGTAGAAATTATAAGGGAAATATTTTATTGAGGTGTTGTATGGAAAGAAATATGCCATGGTATTTTAGTTGGAAAGAGAAGCGGTGGAAGTAATTTCACAAGGGAAATTTGATTTTATCAGATAAACATTTTAGAATTAATTAGAGGTATTTGCTGTAATAGATTCAAAAATTTTTACATTAAGGATAGCAACATATGATATTATAGAAAAAAGATGTAATGTGTGAAGAACTAATAACAGGTTGGGTATAAACAAATTTGTATGTTTTAGGAGATTTAATGGATGGTTAAAATGCTATCTCACTGAATAGGTGATGATCATAGTATGATTGTATGTTAGGGTATGTGTTGATTGTATGTGTTTGTATTAGTATTATATAGTGTTATATTTATATATTATATATATTATATAGTATATATATATATATATTTATATATATATATATATATATATATACATACATTGGCGCCTCGTGTAAAATTGGCGTGGAGGGGCTGCAGGTAATATATATATATATATAAATATATATATATATATATATATTATATATATAATATATATATATATATATATATATATATATATATTGATATATATATAATAATATAGTATTTGTATTATATATATATAACAATCTCGTAAAATAATTTATATTTATGTGTGTGGATAAATTACAACTTTTTTTTTTTAATATCGATTGCATGCATTCGAACACATTCTGTAATTAAAAAAACATTACATTTGAACTTTAGATGGAACACTAGATGGAAATATAAATCGAATGATCTTTTCTAAAATATCAATATCCTGATAGGAATCATAGGATTACCCTCATACGGACTATTATTAATTTTTTTATATTTGTGTAAATGTGTGCAAAATTATAGAACTTTTTTTTTAAAAATATCGATTGCATGCCATTCGAACACATTCTGTAATGCAGAAAGCCTAAAAAAAAAATGTAATTTTCAAGATGTCAGAAACGAAAAATGTCATTGCCTGCTTATCTATTTTTGCCCTCTCTCTCTCTCTCTCTCTCTCTCTCTCGTCTCTCTCTCTCTCTCATCTCTCTCTCTCCTCATCTCTTCTCTCTCTATCTCTCCTCTCTCTCTCTTCTCTCTCTCGTCTCGTCTCTCTCTCTCAATATTTTCTGTTTTTTTAAGCAGAGAAAGGGAGAGGTAACTCTCTTCTCTCTCTCTCTCTCTCTCTCTCTCCCCTTTTCTCCTCTCTCTCTCTATATATATATATTATATATATTCTATATATATATATATATATATATATATATATATATATAAATATATTATACTATATATATATATTTATATATATATATATATAGTATATATATATATATAATTATATATATATATAATATATATATATATATAATATTATATAACAACACCAGTAATTATTTCATTGGTTATAATATATATATTATTATATTATATATATATTAATATATATAATATATATATATATATATATATATATATATATATATATATATATATATATATATATATATTATATATAATATATTATATATATATAATATATATATATATATATATAATATATATATATATATATATATATATATATATATATATATATATATATATATGCCCTATTCAATATTTCTATTTATTTTTAATTATTTGCGACATATTCCACACACCGAGCTGTTGGTACGAAATCGCCAATGGGGAAGGGAGAGGCTTACCCTTCTTTGAAGGTTTCAGAGCAAAAATTAGAAAATAAAACTATTCCTCATTTAAATGTTAAAATAAATTTTAAAAATACACGCAATTTTTAGAATATTGGGGCTTTCATTTCCTTTTAAAACCTGATGATGATGCAACATCATCATCATCATCATCATTTTTCTCAATAGTGTGACATAGTTTTTCCTGTATAAATAATTTATTTCATATATTGCAATTAAATTTTCAACACCAAAAAAAAAAAAAAAACACATCCAATCTCTCTGAATACCCTAATAATAAACTGATTTTTATTTGCTTTTAAATATATGTCTTTTATATGTACAGAAGGACATTAAAGGACAAACTAGCAACTCCCTCAAGTTTGAAATGCAATTTTTAATAATGAAACAAATCTGGTAAGTTGCCATAAAATTTTCAAAAAAGGCAAACTGGCAACTTGCTAAAAACATCTATAGGAATTTGGTATTCTTTTTCTTGTTAATTTGCCATATTTGTCTTATTTTTAATAAAGTTGGTTTTTTTTGAGCTGGAATATTAGGAGCCCCATTTTATTTAATTGGATATATTGAAAAAAAATATCGTTCATGAAAAATTTGCTGTTTGCAAAATGCCTCTTTCTTTTCTGTATTTTTCTTTGTTAATTACTATTTTTTTAAATGTTATTGAATTTTTAAAAAAAAATTTCTTTTCACTTTTATTTGACATTTTATATTTCAACGAAATCCTCGTGTTGGATTGTTAATGTACATAGATGATAATAATAGTCATGAAGTAATATGACTGGAGGCGGGTTGGGATCAGTATATTATAATATACTATAATAATATAATATAT
>JABUQX010125252.1:0-17500 GCA_015478945.1 Trachelipus rathkii
TTTAGTATAGTATAGTTTATAGTATATCGGCAATACGCTTGGTCTTAGCTTGGTTACAGTACGGAATACAAGAACGTATATACGTGCTAGTTTGAGAATAAGATGTTAATCCATATTAGGTTTATATATGGAAATTACTTTAGTATAAGATGGTAGTTAGAGGTTGAATGTGTGATACACATTATCATATTTCTAAATTTGAACACGTATGACTATCGACGCTCCACAGATTGAACAAAGTCATATGTATAATCGATATATACATTTAAGCATTGCTGCATATGTTACGCAGCCATATGAGATCGCATGCCATCTGACAAGAGCAGTGACTAGGGTCTCACGTTTATTGTATGTTAATAGTGGAGTACTTCAATGCTTGGTAAGTGTCAGGAACTTTAGTTAATGTTAATCACGTTTCATCAAATAACCGCTATATACGTGCTTGATGGTTATCAAAAGGTTACCTGTCTATCTGTGATTACACTTATCTTTCTTTAGCTCAAACCCATTCGAACGATATGACATATAAGTATTTGAGATATGATGTTAGAGAATCAATAATATCATGTCTAAATAGAGAAATTCTTACACAAATGTACATGACGTATAATATACATAATTAATCCTCGAATAGTGTGACTCAGAAGTCTCTAGAGTATAAGTATAACGTTACGCATAGATTAATAAGTAAATTATTACGATTTGTTATGTTAGATGATAATGCATCCACAAAGTGTTGAAGTATAGAGTTTACGGATTTTGTAGGCTTAATAGTTAGTTTACTATGTATGAGTTTTAGTTAACCTAATATATATGATTACAGTAATATATATAATATAAATCTCACATATATATAATAGAGTACATAGGAAACTTTAGTTATACGCTTTAACAGTATCTAATATTATCATTAGATTTACCAGAGCGTATGATGAGATCAGTAGGTTTTGAGTCGTATGTTATATATATTCAGAGTATCAAGATGATGACTAGTAGTAGCTTTATTAATATAACAATGTAAAAACTTCAATAAGTTATTTTATATTATTACTGTAATGATAATATCATTAATATATATGTAAATGAGGACGAATTTGACCTTTATGTTGTAGCTTAATCCTCAATGTAAATCGCATCATCTCTCTCTGAATGATAAGTAGAAATCAGTATGAGACTAGAAATATAGTGAATGCAATCAAGATTACCTCAATACAAATGCAATCAGAACATCTACATATGATCATGCCGTATGATAGTGATTGCAGAGTGTCTCTATGCTCAGACGAGCGATTGGATTATTAGATTATGATTTATCATGATTTAAGAAATATAAATACTAGTATGTATAAAACATCGAATTTAAATAAATAATAATGATACGTAGCAATCAATTAATTTTTTGAAATCAAATAGAATCAAATATAGGAGCTATTACAAGAAAATAGAAATGAGTGAAAGAATTCAGAAATGCAGTTGCAGTTGCTTTGATATTACCGTCATTTACTGATTTCTGCAATTTTAGCATACTAATATGAGTATATATAGGTATTGTTAATATAAATAATATCATATATATATATCATATATATTTAAATGAAAAAAAAAATTAATGATCATAGGATGACTACAAACTAGTTATCGAAGCTTATGCGCATCACACCTATGTATTCACGATAATGGGCATATGAGAGTAAAGGTGCATATTGTGAGTCTAAACTCTGAGTATTAACTTAGTGATTACTGAGCGATTTAGTGGGTGTGATCGTTCGAAAACAGACGAGTAAATTTGTTACAGATGTTCTCTATAGGACGAAAATATAGAAATAATGTAGAGAAGATTCTCACTCTAGATTAGGTCAGTCTAAGGATTTATATTTAAATATAGTCTATATTCGATCCCTTTTGCTCGATGGCTTGATCTAGAGAAGCGACAGAATATTTCTGAATACTAGACGAGAATCCATAAGTCTTATCAGTCAGTATGTAATAGACAAGCGCAGATAAGCTCGTCCTGAATTGACCGAGAGAGATTATAAATTATACCCATCGAGATACTGGAACTCCTCTTATAAGATAGGGGACGGACACCTCAGCCCCTTAAGCCAAGCACTCTAGAAATGCAATCCTAGTAACGACTTCACTCATGCAAATCCTTGGAGACTAGCTGTTAGCACAGGCTAGATTCAGGACTCTTCTGTGCGATGTCTTCAGCTCTATTCGGAGATTCGGAGTGCGCTTTGGACTCACCGTATCTTCGAGTAGTCACTGCGATCCCCCGGACGGGACCGGTTCCTTGCTCTGATAATTAAAGAACGGAAGCACTACATGCCATGGAAATGCTCCAATTTAATATTTACGAGCGAAGAGAAGTACAGGAGCCCCCCTCAATGAGAGGTCAACGTAAGACCGAGACGCACTATACGGAACATGATATATGAAGCGCATCACGAGTAGTGTCAGACGTCTACGCGAGCGCTAAGGCGATAACCCAGTCAGTCGGAGTCAGTACTCACAGCGTACCGAAGTACTGGAGTCTGTGTGTCCTTATTGACGAAAAGTTTGACTCCAGGACTCTGCCTTGAGCAGCTGCATATAGAGAGCATCCATCAATGCTATCCGAGTAACGCGACAAGTCCGGAGAGTCTGCAACATCATGATTTCCTATATCAATCGTTATTTGGGTCTTAAATTAGTCTAGTGATCGAAATTAAATAATATGGTCTGCCAGATACCATCAAAGATAATAAACAATCTCAAATTTAAAGTCACATATATACAAAATACAATATTAACGATATTACATAATTTTACGGGTTTTTATGTTTATAACCTTATCAATTTTACGGTTACATACCCTAAACAAGTAAATCAATAAATACAAACAACCGACTAGTCCATACCCCTCCTGACATCCGGATCTACTCTCATCTCAGTGTGGAATCTAGTAGTATCTATTGATTAAGTTATATGTTGGTGACCTCACACGGTAGAGAGAGACTTGTAACTCGTTTCTATAACTCAACGACCGTTAGTATGAGCGATCGACCAATATCAGTACACCGTAATCATCACACACTATCTTTCAACACCCTGGCCGACCGCATTCCGTGATCCATTTATCTATGTAGATCTATTGATCCTACCATTGTGATATGTAGAGTTATACTCTTAAGCTCCTAAACTTAGTAGATAGTCATGTTCTTATCAGTACGGGCCGTACATCAGCTTGAGAGAATCAGCCTCAAGAGTCAGCAACGGCAGAACCTAACGTATACACCATCCTCATCTACACCATCAACAGCATACGCATACCAAATAGAGAACTCTATACGATAGCGTTATTTACTCCTATGACTTCAATGACACCTATATTATCGTAGATATATCATATGTTGGCCGTATAATAACATATCATATAGAACCACCAAATACTTTATAGATCAGATTATATATATATCATACTGAACCTATACCTGACTATAATACGATTAACAATAAGTATACTACCGCTAATCTAATGAAAGCTTACATTGCATCATTCTGATACCTAATCATTAATATATGTACACGAAAACCTAACATACTTATATAGCTAACCGATATTATAAGCTAGTCATACATTAACAAATTCATCACTTAACAGCAGTAGTGAAATTAAAACTATAATAGAACATACATAGGACGATAATCCTTTTTCACTACTTATTTATCTAAGCTCATATCTACTTACATAACTAATGTTAAAAATATATTAATCAATGAGTATATATTTATAACTAAAATATATATACCCACTATAGCGGATATGTCTGGAACTATACTGGTACATCGGCTGAGGATACAGCAGTACGGTATGCTAGGACGTCACAATATAGCGGTATTTACGGCCAGTCAGAATGACAGCGTGACATGCGTGATCAGCTAGAGACGCAAAAGTGTACAAAAGACAAAACCTAACACAACTACACAACGAATAAACTGTTAACATTATCAAAGTCCATGCTTGATACAGCCGAGAGTAAGGACTAGGCAAGTAACGATCTGGCACATGGACACACGAAGCGCTAAGCAGTCTTGCATAGTACGTGTCTCTCAAAACTCGAGGATCACTCAGGTACTCTCATATACTTCATATCGATCAACTTGACCTTACACTGCATCACATAATACTATATATAGCTCAAATAATATAATATATCACAAATAAGATTGAGATTAATTACATAATCTATAGATCAACATAGAGAAATATCCCACAATCATAACAATAAATAATAGGATAATTATTATCCCAAAATCAATAATCTATTAAATTAGCATTATACAATTCGTATAATCAATGAACATAAGATAATCAATAATGTAAAACCTAATGATCAAACCTAACATCAATTAAGTACAGAGCGGGGAATAATCGTGCTAACGATTTCAAGTTCACAATGTGCGAGCTAAACATCATACACGTTAAATATATATATACTTTATATTTGTGCTATTATAACTTATTTACTCTCTTATTCTTATCACCTTTTTCATAGCTATTCTTCATAACTCTTATATATATCGTGGTTAAATTCTACTATATCATTCAGACCCTTATATTATACATCTTTATTGTCCCATATATATTATTATATTAAAAAATAAATTTAAATTATCTAAATAACTCCTATCAATAAAACGCACTTGCGTTATCTCTATACACGTGTTAAGCTTAACACTTATAGACACACTCATACGCTACACGTGACCTTGGATTAGAAGCGTATATATTGTTATAGCAATATAGAATAATCTACTGCACCATACTGGATTATATAATATATACTTGACTATGATCACGACGAATTTACCATTTCGCACTAATATAGGCACTTCATCCAATACATATATAAAGACTAACATGGCGTAATACTCTCATTAATAAGAGAACAAGCGTAGAGACCTCAATCTCACACATATCAATATTATCCATATCGATAATCATCATGATCGATTATTACAAGATAATCAACTAAAGATTTAACCACCTGAGCCAATGTCCCGAGTTTGACTTCTGATACACACCAGATATAAGTATATAGCTACACATATGTGCGCAGACTAATACACATAAAGCTCAATCAATAGACCTATTATTCTTTACTTGTTCCTCTCATGAGTGCATCTCTTACAAACTTAAACAACAATTACACGCAGTATATCCTTTAGGAAACTGAGACTACATACTCTATTAGTGCTAATAATATTTATATGAAACAACAATCACTATTGGTTAATATTATCATACTGATCAGACGAAAATTATCATCTAACAATAAAGTTTTCCACATACATATGTAAGAGCTGATATACTACTAGTCGATAACATGAACTAAGTAAAATAACTGTATCAAAGACATAACCTAGAATCAATACATTCATCATCGATCACATAAAATACATGTATCAATCATTTATACCAAACATCTCACGCACTAACTACATCAAGGTATAAGTATAAACTAACATATGGCATGCAGAATACTGACAACCCTGTATTTACATAACATTTTCTGCATAGACTATATCTATCTAACTATGTTCAATATTAATCGTATTACTACTTACACATAAATATACTATGTCCAATCCATATTAGTACAATAAACTACTATAGTATATCTAGAACCTACTAGTGGAGTATCGTACTACTCTATATTTATCAATATCCTAGTGTTACATACTGACTATATGCTATATAATCTGTGATAACCTAAGATTTATTTATCAATTAATACATTAGATAAATTATTTAATCTCTCATAAAATAGTACTACAATCTTTTTATTAATAACCATCTCTCTATAACTCATAATCCCCGTCAAATAATTGCAAACATAACAAAAGTTTAATTATATTCCAAAACTATAATTGCTTTCTTTTAAGTAGTTCTCTTGAAAAATAAACACTTGGCTTTATATAATCGCTGAATAATTCAAAATTATATAAACAATAAAATCTAATAATATCAGTAAATCAATACACACACTCAATCACCCTCCTACAATAGTCACTACCTACGTCCAATGCTCACCATACCCCTATATACCAATAACACTCTCACCTATTAGATACTACTTATGCAGTCTCATACATCTTCGCAACCTCAATGCATTAATTCATACGTCACCCAGGCAGCTAGTTGTAGATAGCACTAGCTCAACTACGTGGACACACTAAGGAAATACGCTACGAGTAAACAAGTTACTTAATATGAAGTATACTACCGGAACAGGAACACTATTCTACACTAAAACAGTTAAACATTCTATTAGAAAAGTATCCTCAGCATTAACTAAACGCTTATACCCTACTATGACCATGAACAAACTTGAACGACTCATAGAACTGAATATCACATCATTATAATTCTGAATTCGTAGACACATCGTTTCGCTCAAGTCAGAAAATCCACAACCTAGAGCTTCAAACAGGTTGATCCGTGTTATTAACCGAACCCTCAGCGTCCATACTTAATCCATAGGAGCCATGCTATAATTAGTCTACCTCGATCTTAACGAAAAAGGTGTCATCCACAATATAGGACTCTCAGACCCAGTAATGATATCTGCCATCTGTCCATTTAACTCACATAATAAGCCCTACTACACCCTAAACTCCGACCTATCCAGTACGCCCTTACATGTTATCCTTCACTCATTATGTCACCCTTCTACATCTACTCTGCCACTGCCTTACGTATACTGTTACTATACTTCTCCCGGGAGATGCATTTACTGACTACATAGTCCACTATCTTGCTGATCTCCTTCTACACTCAGCCTCAGGTCGAAGAAGTATACTCGCCCAGAATCTACTTCCTTATCTCCTTTATGAGATCGTAACTATCAGCATAACACATGCTAACGATTAACAATGCAATATCATCCGAAACTAATCAATTAGCTTAGACTGAATTACAGCTTAATACTACTACTATACACTCCATGCATGGATGACACGTACATCCATTCATACAGGAAAATTAAAATGATACATACTTAAACACTATTATCAATATTACTATCATTACCTAGTTTTACCCTATCTATTACTGTCACACTACAAACAACTCCTCTCCAATATACGAGCTCTATTCACCATCCATTATTATTATACTATAATATCTCAGCGCTCATCACACCACACATCTACTGAGACCCGTATAAATATTTCTCAGATCATTAGAACATATATCGAAAACCAAAGTAACTCTGTGAACAACCACCTCAGAACTACAACCACCCATTCACTCCTTATTCTTACGAGACACCATAGTATACATACTACCTATAGACTTAAAAAAAAAAATTATTACATACAACTTAATAATTCAACACATACAGAATCCTTGCTCAACACTTAAAACATTAAACGTACTGAATTTTTACAATTAGATACACAAGTACTAATGACTATACACACAATACCTCATGAACCTAGAGAAACTCCTATTGAGTAATGCAAACTAGTACCTAGACTGCTTCCATAGATCTCGTCAAATATGCCATAACAAAGTTATTAGCCACCTATGCCCGAGATACTAACTGCAACCAGAAAGCCAACACAATCCTGTCTTCTGAGATCTCAAGCAATCTTTCCTTCAATACCGTACTACATCTGTAGCATTCTATCCTGCTGACTTCTTCAGTCATAAGACTAGTAAAGATATTCGTATAAATACATCCTCCTACACTCAACACACCCTAACTTCTCTCCACAGCTGCTCTCCAATCTACAATAAGTCACAAACATCAAAACTTCATTTGAACATTAGAGACTGTAACTCACTCGACTAACATACTATAACCACCAGTGTCTACTTAATCTAATTGAACTGTCCCAATCGATTACTTCGTGCATGACCGACAGTGTTTATTTTACACATCATCGGCAACCACCTTTAGCGTGCAAATAATAACTCTCAATACTATAATACAAGTATTAAATTTATAACTATCTCACTCCAACAATCGCATCCATACTACATTTCTAGATCGTCTGAATCACAAAAGTCATCCCCTATACATGCTAGAGAAATGACCCTATACATACTATGAATGCCACTGAATAAAGCAAAACTTATGAATAGTGTATACACTACAAATCCTTAGGAAGACACAACACCACATACCGCACCACGAACTACTAACTATCATCCTACATTCCATCATAATTAAATTACAGACCAATCTTACCTGACACTAACCTAGCCATCACATCTAATTACTATTTCACCGTATCGTAAACAAGCGCAACTCTCACTCTTCTCGAATGAAACAGTACAGTACTCACATCGAGTACAATACGAGAAGTTCACTTCGGTGCCTCTATCTATAGTACTCTAAATCGATATGTAGTATTAAGTCAAAACTATTAATATATAGCGTTTAATTACAACACGCCATCTACTTCAACTCTAATTTCCGATATACATTACACTGACAACAGCTCAAGCTGCTCATACCTGTACTATCCCACCGAATGAGCACGATAACATTAATCTCTACAATTCTGTCCATCATCAATCCATGTCTAATACCTACACTCTCACAATATATCCTCACCCTCGTACTAAAATTGTACCAACATCTCACTCACATGATACGAATCAAAGTATGCCATCATCACATACAAACCGTTTATATAGCTCAAACATTTAACATATGTCAATAAGCCTAGCGATATAGTGAGCATAATATTCACTACCATGAAAATACTCAATAAATACAAATGGCTTACTTTATAGCAATAGTAATCATCTATCATTCTATCACTTAAATGAGCGATCAACGCGTGAACTCAGTTGTATTACTGAATTTATACAAGTGCCTAGTATATCACACACTCTTATCCACACAACGCATACCTCTATCCCACACTGCTCCTACATACGGTCCACTCTATCAAATCACATATAGCTCGCTCTCAGAATCATATAACTCGATCTTCACCAGTTTGAATACTCATAAGCTCTCAGCATGCGAATCCTCTTCTCTGAATCTAATCCTAACCATATATTTAGTGAACTCAAAACCAATATGAACTATACAAACTTATATACTCACGCGCAATACAACACTTTCAAATAAATATCCCACCTTACTACTACCTCTGATCCCATAGTCATAGTAGATCTATCTATCTCTATTCATCACCGGCATGAAAGCCAGTCCTTTGACAACGCTCATAGTCTATATACACAGATACTATCTCAACATGCTCTTACCTCTCACTAGATAATCTCCTGTACACTCAGCACACACCTATTAACGCACCACAAATGGTCCCATAAAACGCTTTTGCTACCACAACCTCTACATAACAACTTCACGAATTCTCAGCTCTAATGCGCGATACTCCCACACCGCTTAGCATCTCTCGCAATATATCACCACGGGTCACTCAGAAATTCACTACGTTTCGTGAAGCGCTGGCAGTGGAATGATCTGAGTCCATTGCGTATCAACTAGTCACACTCCAAGCCTAATACATCATCAGAACTTTATCGTATCTCCAGATCGGAGATATTCTCATTCCCATCATAACATACCTGTTATACTACATCGGGTATAAAGATGAATGCGTACGTTAATCTAGATAACAAAACATTCACTCACATCTAAATTACACATAATCGGCAACTTACAATTGATATTTATGGCAATTCGAGTATAATAGTTATGACAAGCAGATTGTTATCAGTGTGTTGAACTCTGTATTCATTCACGTACACATTTACATCATCCATCCATTTATCTAACTGATTATCGAGTTAAGTCGGCGATTGCAGTCTCTGACATCGTAGGCACGGTTAATGACAACATCACTCTCATGTGGAACACCTAAGTGGCAAAGAATTATATTTAGTATGTCAGCTGATGTGATCCCCATAATATTATATATATCTTAATCGAGGCGAACCGACCTTAACGATCAAGTACTAATTGGCAGTTCTAACTTATACTATTAAGAGAAGCAATGTACACCCGACCTTTTAAGGCTCCTCCTCGACCTTGATGCATAATTAACCCTAGCGACATAAAATTACTTAATCTTTCGAGCTACTAGTTAATATCGCACTACGGCACGCGAAGAAAATAGCACAATACCTCTCACAGCATAACTCTATGTATGCATTCTCTACTAACAGTCATTTCGAGTTGATTGGGTACTGCTAGTCTGTACACATCAAGTAAGAATTTAACATCAGTCATTTGCGTGTAGCTCGATGCAGACTTACGAAAGTAAAATCTATGCTATTTCATTAATTTAAGACGTATCACATACTATAGCGACACATTTTTTTACGAATCAACTCTCCTCATTGCAAAACTTGCAGAGATAATGCACCCTAATGTTGGATAGCGCGTGCACCAGGTGTCACGCAACACAATTGCAGATGGTAATTGTGGTTACAATTGATTTTTCTCTTAATAGATTTTGTGAGGGTGGCATCAGCACGAGGTGCAAATTCTTGAATCTACTTTTTTGTTATACTTGGAATGAGCGGATATTTGATCCGAGTATAAGCCTCGCTAGAATTGTCGCCAGTATCGGTGATATGGCTATTACTCGATTTATTTGGTTATAGGCACCTGTATGGTCTACTTCACCCTTTGACTTACGGGCGACCTAAGCCCGGTATTCAGAGAAGGGAGTTATTCAGTGATAGTTGACAGCGCGCTCAGTTAATACATCAACATACAGGGCCATTAGATCACTGTGTCAGAGATTTGAGCTCGAGCATAGACGCATTGGCTTGCATTAATATTCTTAGTTCAGTTATGATATGTTAACATTTATTTGATGCTAAAACTTTGTTAGTGCGTAGCGATTATGTCAGATTCGCAAACATATGTAAATGGCATCATGTTATGATAATTCCACAGCTTATCAGAATTGTGTCGTGGAATGTAGTATCCAGGAATGATTAGTCAGCCAAGCAGTAACTAGCCTGTATGCACAGTTGGCCAAACAATATCCAATAGAGCAAAACTTCCAATAATCAATGCAGCAGACGAGCAGCACCCTTGGTGGCTACGAGGGACAGGGTGGCGTCAGTCGGCTAAGAAGACACTGGACTGTGTACGCGCAGTGACAAGTTCCCTCAGCACACGCGTAGCTGCTTCTCATCCTTACTGGAAGTTACTGCCCTTATAGATCAAAAGATATAACGTATCATACGCCCCAACATCGCGTCGCTCGCTCATTACAGAGCTGAGGATGAGTCTATTAGTTCAAGGAAATGATAGTTACTTGGTATGACTATGATTTCAGTAAGATATTTATAAGTCCTTTTGTGTACTCGACCCTGTCCCAAAAGACTCGGTTTATGTTGAATATCCTTATGAGTTCTCCACAAACCAGATTCGATGTATGAGCATTGCTATATAAAGTGCGGATCCGAGTGCACCTTCGTTGTGTGGATAGACTGATATTTCGAGAATCTAGACGAGGATTATGATGAATTATTATGAGTTAAAGTCTCGCATTAACGTCTTAACAGAATCTCCGCATGATAGAATTTCTTGAATGGTCGCGCACGCTTCTGTCACATATCATTCGCTGTGGTGTCGAAGTATGATAGATGTATTGCCGACACAGACGATGTTTTATTGTGCTCTAAATTTTTGAGTTAGATTACCTATACGATAGTGATATGCTATAATATGTCATACAGACATTGGAGGACTCTTAGAGATATTGCTCTATGATAAAAGTTTGGGTGGGACGTAAGTGTTACAGCCAATTTGCCTACTGTCCATAATTTGCTAAGTTGAGTACATCTTGTCTTCTCTGAAGGACTGAAAGAGTTGAGTGTAATGTATTGATACGGAGATTATAAAAGTTCGTACAGAGATAATATAGGCGGTTCTGTGTATAAGGATAATGTCGATAAATGCTTACATTCGAAATCAACTTAGTCTAAAAGTATCATGTGATAAAAGATACCCTAGACAATGATTAGTAACGTTGTATAAAGAGGTACATTTTGATTACATGTTATAGCACTGACTCGTTTCTCTTGAATCCCATAAAATTGATCGTGAAAATTAAGAAATTTATGTCTTATTCAAATAATAAACTTAGTTCATGTTTTGAGTGTATTTAACTGTGTTAGCCGAACATGATACTCGAAAATCGGTCCACATAAATCTACCATATATGTTAGGATCACTTCAACCCTATGATTCTTCATTTTTAATCACCATATGCATTCAAGCAAAGGCACTGGGAGACCTTTCGGAGAAGGAAAGGCTGTCATCTCGCTGCATCGGTCCAGAACGTTTAGGTGGTCCCTTTTTTACCCTGCGACTACGTTAATGCATGCTTTAGTAATATGGCGGAGTGTTTCTATACCTACTTATTAATTAATTACTAACATGCATTTACTTTTCATAAATACAAAGCTCATACTATATTTTGGCTTAATTGTTAGTATACTTTCCAACCTACTGTCTCTGTTGATTAATACTCTTTTTTAAGTTATGCGCTTTATCTAGCATTCATTCCGTGTTTCCGAGTCTGCCTACCACTCACTTGATAATTAGACCAAGTGGTAACATTCTTAGCTTCCTGCTGTTGATGCTATTATGGCGTACTTATTTTAGTCTATATTATATGTACCTGACTACTAACATCCGCTTTCGATCAATTCGCTAATATGCTTACACTTGATCGTCTCTCATATGTTGTGATGAACTATGCCTTCGGACAGTGTGCACAATGGTATATAGCTTTGCAAGGAGTCTCAGTGTATAATCGATCTTTAATCTGTATGTCACATGCTTCAGTCTACTTTATAGGATTTAACTTTGCTGCGTCATTACTTAAATGTTACATGAGCTCCTAACTCGCTTATCTAGTGTCAGCTTCAATTCCTCTCTGTGGATAAGTGCTGTCTTTGTACAGTTATTCTTATTCATCATCCTAGATGCTCGCCTCCCGACTAAGACCTTAATTTATTTACATAGAATAACAAACATTGATATGATCCTGAGTTATATCGCGCCATATACCTTATCAGCATATCACGTTGAGTTATAAACATGCCAACACATCATCTTTTCCAGCTACTGCTTATATCCTCGACCAATGATTCTCGAGTAAAATCTAGTGCATCGAGACTACTCAATAGGTTAATGTATTACACAAGGGCGATAGACCATCTGATCTACCTGTTAGCACCAACGTATTATGACTTGAAAAAGAATACGTGAATAGGTTACGTTTTTACGCTTGTGCTATTATGAGTACTACTCTATGTGTTGCATAAAGTAATGGAACGTATTTACTTGCAATTGTCATAATCGCTCTACCGCTACGTCCTTATTCGATAGCAATCATCACGCTTCATACAGATCTATGTGCATTTGTTTCTCCCATGACTGCCTACCAAAGTCTCATCTCTGCTTTTCATGGTCTACTAGCCATCCCTTTATTTGTTAGTCTTATCCTATCCAACTCGATATTAGGTCACCAAGACACAATCAATCTGATGCTCTCGTAACTCAACCCCAATTGCTCTCCAAAACGATTCATGCTATTCAGATCTATACCAGAATAGAGTCAGCAATAAACGAACTTATTTTGTCACTATGCTCTATCACTCACCGTTAACTCGCCTGCAGACGCTCACATATGAGCCCTCACAACCACACATACTTGATTACGCTTTTATACATTTAAGAGTCATGGCAAGGTATGTACAGTTAGATATCGTGAAGAGAGGCTGCACAGAGCGAGAAGGCAAAATCTATCACTAGCTTTTGTCATAAGCAGATTGCTACTGCATCAGTAATTACAGTTTCTTCTACTGTACTCCTACCATTCGCAATTTCTTCTAAATTCCCGAAACTATACCATTCCGATACCTGTCACTATGACTATATCTATATTTCAACAGAACTCACTACGGCTATCGCAATAGTTATGTCACCGTATTCCTATCATAACTCTGTTAGTGCTTCATAATCGCACCAGAGAGAATATATCAAACTGTAGGCACTCTACTCCTTTCATATAAGGTATATGATACGCGCAGCGTAGAAATGTCCTCTCTGTGTGTGTCTAAATACTCAACATTATAAGTGTCATAATTGGTAATAATAACCCATGTTATCCCATTACCGAGTTCATTACATGTTCTGTTCCAGTGCCAAGAGTGTGGTCAGTATAGTGGCTTACGGTGATTTAGTTTATAATTCTTCTGACTTCAGATAGCTCGTCAGTATAGATATTAACATGGTCTTTTTATGTCGCAATATAGCGATTCACTGTGTTGAAGATCGAAATAGAGTTTGAGACTCATTAACTATGTAGAGATATGTTTGAAATAGTGAAGGAGTAGTGACAATATACACCTCAGTCTACGATTCTGTCCACTGGTTAGCTAACCTTCAGTTACTTACACGCTCTCTATGCGACTTTCAGGAACGATGTGGCAAGTTTTTCTTTTCCCACACTATAGGGTATTATAATGTGCATAGAGACATTATTGTTAATGATGTCTTACAGTAATTATAAGTTCTGCTGTTATGATATTGGATGGGTTAGGTGTGATTATAAGTTAGCTGCTCGATTATTTTCTATAATATGTGTATATACGACATGTGTGTTAGCGTTTACAGTTAGATTTTGTGGAAACGCAGGTTATTGATGTGATGAGGTAATATTCCGCGATTGACGACTCAGATAATAGGATAAGAGTCTGAGAACCATAGGCACTTTGTGATAATAGTCGTATTATGCAATACCACTACATCTACACTGTCCTAAATCTAAAATGGAGCGGTAATTATTGAATGATATTTTTATGATTCAGACTAGTATATTATATGTATATATTATATATATAGCCTGATATGATATAAGTATAGTATTTAGTTTAACGTTAAATTATGAGTTAGAGATAATGCTTGATAAAAGAGTGATAGTAATATGAGTTAACGTTATTGTATGCAATTGTTAGCTACTATTATCATAGTGACTATAGTATAGTATGATTATAGTGTAGGAACTTTGATTGAATATGTTAACTCAGATTATATTTCGTGAGTGATATATAATTGTTAGGTATATATTTATGTCTTCTCATGTACATTATTTTCTTAAGTTCATGTTACGCTGTGTTAGTTATTATATTTGATGTGGTATATTTATAAGCTTATATTAGCTACGTGCTCAAATGAGTCAGCGTGTTTTATATAATTTGGGAAGATAGACTTATTTTGTTGAGATAAATATTTTGTATCATAATGTACTAGTATTTATATGTCCCCAGATGTAAGTAGTTAATACGTAATATGTTAGAGGTATAATGACTTTGTAAAAGTGAAGATATAGGTACGATTTTATATGAGCAGCTCTCAATGTATTAGATATGACTATTTACTGGTGTTAAGCATGGTAACATTTAGATATGATAGATATATAGCATATCAGAACTGAGTCATCATATAGAGATTAGTCTTATATTATTACAATGTATTTTCTATTCATAATAATACTATATATATAATATATTTATACTAGTTACATGATATGTTATTTGATGTTAGCTTTATTAATGAGTGAGTAAAATCCTTATTTAGTATAGAGTATATTATCCTCAGTGTTTATATAGAGTATGAATCAAATAACTAAAATGTTGGAGGAATAAATTTTTGCTAAATGTCACTAGTGTATACACTAGTGTTAATGGTACTAACAGTATATATGTTATAGTAGATATTCCTTTGAAATATAGTAAGATATAGGTTACGATTTTCTATTTGCCAATGTTAGCCTATACTACTTTACTGTAGTGAGTAGTATAAGTGTGGAACTTTAGTATTAATGATCTAACAGTATTTATATTATCGTGTATTATATATTATATAAGGTATGTTAGTTTTTGTCATTGTACGATTATATATTATTCTGTAGTTCATGATTATCGACCACTATCATGTATATCATATTATATGATAGTGAGGATAACTACTATATATATGTTTAGTTAGTATATTATCGTATATTGTATATCCAGTATGATATATTAATCCACCTATGTTTGTATAAATTTAATGTATAATGGAGAGTGGTTTACTAGTTGTACTATATTATTGATAAGTAGAGCGTGAATAATATATATATATATAAACATTAATATGTTAGAGATATATGTCTATTGAAAAACGTATAGAATAGTTTATTTACGTCTCTATCGACAGTAGCAACTGGTTCTAGTATCTCAGTGTTCTCTGGATGTGTAATGCAGTATGCAGCTGGAAATGTTGAGTATAAATGCTTCAACAGTAGGCTCTCACTCGTTGTGTACAGTATCTAGTATAAATGATATGTGACTGTTTTTACATGTATATAACTATTTTTTTTTACAATGATTTACGCTATCTCTATAAAGATTGTATGAAAATACAGCTAAAACAAAAAAAAAGGAGAGAGCATTAGACACGTCGTTAGCTCGAGGATTATACTTTTTCCGTCTTTTCGATGGTCAGTGGAGTGGGTTTAATTGCTCAACCTTGATTAGTAATATTAACCTTACATATGTATTGATTAGGATAATGTTAGTATAAAATATTACCATATGTGAGTTAAATATATATTTATATACATTGTTATTAGTATAGTAGTAATATAGCTTGACAATAAGTGACGATATATAGAGTTACGTCTTATATATGTAGCTATGATTATGATTACTATTTACTGCTGTATTATAAAGTGGTGTATGATACTCATTGATTAAATGTTAGCGTAAGCTGTCGATTTATGCTCGTTTCTTTACAAGCCTCGCTACATAGTCTAGGGTTTGTGATCAGTATATATGACTTATATAATCAATTAGTATCAGACTGATGTTGGAAGTAATTAAAAAGACCTCTTCTTGGATTCCGTAGTGGCCCTGAGATAACTTGATAATACGCTTAGAATATATTGCGTTAAGATCTAGCGTATGAACCAATTTTCGTGTGTATATCGATAGATGTGTTATTTCTCACAATGCAGCTTTACGTCGAATAAGAATGTGCATTCTGCAATAGATAGAGTCAACCTAGGATCGCTCGGATCATGGGTACCGCGGAGTCAGGATTCGTGAATGGGATTCTCAATTAGGTGATAGGTATTTTATTCAGTGTTCTATATTTACTGATATTTACTGTTATTAGGGTTATATAGTATAAAACATAATGACAATTTTTTAGTAAAAATATATAACTTAAATCAATAGTATCTATAGTATATCTAATATGATCAATATTACAAGGATCACGTATTAGTATAAATAGTCAGTGATATATATAATGATAGTGGTATATATTAGGTATATTAAGTGGTGAGTATTGATTTACTTAGATTTATCATGCTTTATATATAGGTTATGTATAAACATATGCGATCGATATTTACCTACGCACTTCACAAAGTATAACGGTGTCCACCTCTATTC